>RPFO01000114.1:885579-887633 GCA_009746045.1 Mesostigma viride | reverse complement strand
TTTTTTTGTGACCTTAGGATCATGGATCCCGAAAGATCTGTTTAGCAATGTCCATTGATTCTGATTTGTATTCTTCTTCAGGGCTAACGGTTGCAATAGAGCCATGCTCCGACAAGCCACGTCGATTAGTCCCAAGGGAACTGTGAGGTCGCCATTGTTCTACGTTGGTTTGGATCCATCTGCATCGGTGAGTCATCAATAAAGGCATGTTTCTGTTTCTCTTTGTGTGTGCCATTTCACAAACTCATATTGCAAACAAGAATTACACCTGGTACTAGACTACTTGCAGTTCCACAGAAAGGCGTCTAGGGCACACGCTTGTCGTTGTGTCTACAAGGGGTTGTGGTTCCTTCAATCACGTCACTGTGGAATCTTCATCTCAACGTTGCCTGGATACTTGAAGTTCTGTGACCCAAGAAAGCAACCCAGGTAAAAAATCTTTCATATTTGGACTATGGATGATGTTGATGATCATTTTTAGTCGTTACATTGATGATCTCCACATTGAATATATGCGTGAATTAATATCAAGGAGATCGACAACCAGCGCAGGTGAATTAATAAATTAAAGAAAATTGTGCTCCTGTTGGGGAATCACGGAGCACCGAGGTGCTTTTGATTAATCCCTATATGTGTGCATCGCAGAGGCCCCCCGTTCCCTCATGCCACAGGTGCAATCGGACAACGACTAAACGATCCGGCATCCACTGTGGGTGCAATAAGACCCGTGTGAGCATTGCATTACTATGGGGGCGTGAGAAATGAACGAACGAACGAACGAACGAACGAACGAACGAACGAACGAACGAACGAACGAACGAACGAACGAACGAACGAACGAACGAACGAACGAACGAACGAACGAACGAACGAACGAACGAACGAACGAACGAACGAACGAACGAACGAACGAACGAACGAACGAACGAACGAACGAACGAACGAACGAACGAACGAACGAACGAACGAACGAACGAACGAACGAACGAACGAACGAACGAACGAACGAACGACGAACGAACGAACGAACGACGAACGAACGAACGAACGAACGAACGAACGAACGAACGAACGAACGAACGAACGAACGAACGACGAACGAACGAACGAACGAACGAACGAACGAACGAACGAACGAACGAACGAACGAACGAACGAACGAACGAACGAACGAACGAACGAAACGAACGAACGACGAACGAACGAACGAACGAACGAACGAACGAACGAACGAACGAACGAACGAACGAACGAACGAACGAACGAACGAACGAACGAACGAACGAACGAACGAACGAAACGAACGAACGAACGAACGAACGAACGAACGAACGAACGAACGAACGAACGAACGAACGAACGAACGAACGAACGAACGAACGAACGAACGACGAACGAACGAACGAACGAACGACGAACGAACGAACGAACGAACGAACGAACGAACGAACGAACGAACGAACGAACGAACGAACGACGACGAACGACGACGACGAACGACGAACGACGACGAACGAACGAACGAACGACGACGATCGAACGAACGAACGAACGAACGAACGAACGAACGAACGAACGAACGAACGAACGAACGAACGAACGAACGAACGAACGAACGAACGAACGAACGAACGAACGACGACGACGACGACGAACGAACGACGAACGACGACGAACGACGACGACGACGAACGAACGACGACGACGACGACGACGAACGATCGAACGATCGACGAACGAACGAACGAACGAACGAACGAACGAACGAACGAACGAACGAACGAACGAACGAACGAACGAACGAACGAACGAACGAACGAACGAACGAACGAACGACGAACGAACGAACGACGAACGAACGAAACGAACGAACGAACGAACGAACGAACGAACGAACGAACGAACGAACGAACGAACGAACGAACGAACGAACGAACGAACGAACGAACGAACGAACGAACGAACGAACGAACGAACGAACGAACGAACGAACGAACGAACGAACGAACGAACGAACGAACGAACGACGACGACGAACGACGAACGACGACGAC
>RPFO01000114.1:760579-880579 GCA_009746045.1 Mesostigma viride | reverse complement strand
ACCAACGAACGAACGAACGAAAGAACGAACGAACGAACGAACGAACGAACGAACGAACGAACGAACGAACGAACGAACGAACGAACGAACGAACGAACGAACGAACGAACGAACGAACGAACGAACGAACGAACGAACGAACGAACGAACGAACGAACGAACGAACGAACGAACGAACGAACGAACGAACGAACGAACGAACGAACGAACGAACGGAAGGAAGGAAGGAAGGAACTTCCTTAGGAACTTCCTTCCTTAGGAATTAAGGAAGGAAGGAAGAAAGGAAGGAAGGAAGGAAGGAAGGAAGGAAGGAAGGAAGGAAGGAAGGAAGGAAGGAAGGAAGGAAGGAAGGAAGGAAGGAAGGAAGGAAGGAAGGAAGGAAGGAAGGAAGGAAGGAAGGAAGGAAGGAAGGAAGGAAGGAAGGAAGGAAGGAAGGAAGGAAGGAAGGAAGGAAGGAAGGAAGGAAGGAAGGAAGGAAGGAAGGAAGGAAGGAAGGAAGGAAGGAAGGAAGGAAGGAAGGAAGGAAGGAAGGAAGGAAGGAAGGAAGGAAGGAAGGAAGGAAGGAAGGAAGGAAGGAAGGAAGGAAGGAAGGAAGGAAGGAAGGAAGGAAGGAAGGAAGGAAGGAAGGAAGGAAGCTAGGAAGGAAGGAAGGAAGGAAGGAAGGAAGGAAGGAAGGAAGGAAGGAAGGAAGGAAGGAAGGAAGGAAGGAAGGAACGAAGGAGTTATATACATCGATTCCTGCGGAATCGATACTAAGCGCTTAGTATCGATTCCGCAGGAATCGATGTATATAACTGAAGGAAGGAAGGAAGGAAGGAAGCACTACATTTCGCCGCCTAGGACACCTTTTTTAGCGGGGAATGTGGTTCGGTCTAGTAGGGAAAAACGGTGGCAGGTCTCCGAGCGTCAGATACTAGGACATTTCGTTACGTTCGTATCGAGAGTAGATTTCTGACAATTTTCCTCGTTCGGACAGAGCCACAGTGAATTTCAGCATCCGTCCAGTACCAAAGCATGGAACTAGCAGGAATTCCGTCAGACATCTCGGAAGTAGCAATTTTTAGTATCGAGCGCACTTTCGCTAGTGTTCAGTACGAATTCGGCCTCCGTCAGGTCAGCAAGCGGCGTGGGAATATACTGAACCGAACAAATCGGTGGACTGTACTAAGAAATTCGTACTCAAGTTTCGTCATCGGAATCGGAGGAAAATATTCGACCAAGGACTAGAGATTTCATCGAATTTTCAGAACCGGCCAATTGATGCCAAATGGCGCGATTATAGATAACAAGTGTTGCTTTACTGGTATCCGACGGTGCCGAACTTCGAAATTGAATTTGTAACCCCCGCCGTATTGACGGAACCACATTCTCGCATAAATTGGGTTTCCGCGGTGGCGAAATGTAGTGAGGAAGGAAGGAAGGAAGGAAGGAAGGAAGGAAGGAAGGAAGGAAGGAAGGAAGGAAGGAAGGAAGGAAGGAAGGAAGGAAGGAAGGAAGGAAGGAAGGAAGGACACTATACTTTTCGTCCGAGGGTAGTAAAAAGGATCCGAGGCGTAAATTACGAGGTCTTATCTTACTACCTAGATCCGAGGCGTGAGATCCAACGCCGTAATCATTACTACCTATCATCCTACGTAGTAATTTTACTAGCCGTAAGTAAGAGTAACGTTACGACTGCACATCTTTGGTAGTACATTACCGACAGAGTAAATTACCGCGACGGGTCTTGGTTGGTAATCTACCACCTGTAGATTAGGTGCCAGTGATCCGATGCTGTAAGATACGTTTCAGTAAGTTACTTCGGGGATCTACAGTGCCGTAAGCGGAACCGCCCACACACTTCGGGGATCTTTGCCTGTACACGGCCAGATGGATAATTATATTGTAATGGAGAAGTGGGAGAACGTGCGTGTCTATTAGCAAATGCAGCGAAATATAAAAATGTAGTTATCAGCCTTTTTCGCCTATTCAGCAGTTGTCGTTGTCGGCCGTTGTCAGTAATTAATTAATTAAACTCGTGCTCCCGTTGGGGAGTCACGGAGCACCGAAGTGCTTTTAATCCCTGTGTGTGCACTACAGGAGAAAGGGCAGAGACCCCCAGTCTCCTTCATGCCAAAGCCGGCATGCCACAGCTGCAATCGGGCGCGGCTAGCTAAAAGGACAGGCTAACGATCCGGCAAACTGTGGGTGCAATAAGACCCATGTGAGCATATCATAGCAAGGAGCGTGTCAGTAAGCGGCTATAGATTATGTGTGCTGGGGCCGGTGAAAAGACGCTAGCAAAGTTCGTCTGAATGGCGTCCAATAGAGGGGATTTTATTGTTAGTGGATTGTTGGACGAGGAGAAGGCGAGGTTGCTGCACTACGCATGGCGGAGAATGCGAAAGAGCAGAGGGAAGCAGCGGAAGCCGTGCGTGGAAGATGAGGTAACGGGATGGAGTGTGGGCCCTGGCTTCTGGTTATGAAATGATGGCGGTTGCAGGCCAGCCGTGCTCGCTGGTAATGGGTGCGTGGTGTTGAAATCCAAGTTCTGCGCGTATTCTGTTTTTTGGTCAATGATTGAAGGGATGTCGCCTTGTTTTATTTTTGTGCATCTGCGTCCCGTCGTGACTGCCTCGTCATGGACGCCCAGGGGTAGAAGTTCGAACGAGGGAATGATTTTTCAAACGCCTGGATATGTTATGATAGTACGAATAAATGGTAATGGGTAGAGGCGGCCAAAATTTTGTTGGAAGTGTGCCAACGCCGCACATACGACTTGAACAACCCTAGGTATCTTAGGAAAAGGAAACACGGATACGTCGGAGTGGAGGAAGAGGAAGACGATGACGATGGTGAAGACGGAGAGGTTTACAATGGAGGCCTTGAGAATGGGGAGACATTGAAGCAGGAGAGCAGGGTAGCGGTGAGTGGCCCGTCATGAATTACATTGTGGTTGCAGTTGTTAGCGAGGCGTGTTGATTGCTTCTTGCCGCGGGTAATCGCTAGCGTGCATAACCTTCTTTTTTCAACAGGTGTTCTGGTGCATTGACTGCCGCAAAGCAATTCATGGGACTGATTATGTGCCTATCATGCCGTTTGGGAATCATACATTGCCAACATTTCGTGTTTAGAAGGCGCGCCTTCAGAAGCATATTCAGCACCGCACGAGCCAGGTGCTGAAGGCGTGCTTGGAGAGGAAGGGGTATAAAGTGCGCATGACCGCATCGAAGAAGAAGAAGCAGCAGGAATCGGGCAAGACCATGATAACCGAGCCAGGATTGGCTTTCGTGCATGCAGTACATGGTGCGGCGCAGGCAGTGAATGCTGCATCGATTGCAGCGGTGCAGCCTGTGGCCATGGCGGTGCAGGGCGCGGGTCCTGAAGTGTGGGCGTTGGCGAAGCAGATTCACGATGCTGTCATGGCCACGTTGTGAAGCCAAGGAATGGGTGTTGGTTCCAGTCAGGTGCCTCGCCCGGAGGAAGCTTTTCTGCTGTAAGCAGAGGTGCGGCATCAAGCATTTGCAATCGCCATGAGAGCAGTGGAGATGTCAGCGGCATGAAGCATTTGCAATCGCCATGAGAGCAGTGGAGATGTCTGCGGCATTGGGAGATCTGCAGACAATTGCAGGAGGACATTGTGCGGTACGCTTGTAGGGTGTAAGCTGTGTTGTTCCGCTCGCTAATGGACATGTGCCCCTGTAACCTCTTCCAGGCTAGTATCTGCTATCCACCTCTTCAGGCTTGAAAAGTAAATTGCTGTACGGTTCACAATTGGCATGGCTTGACATGCACGCGTCCTTGACTGTGGTCTGCATGGGTTTGGGGTTTAGCGGTTTACATCAGACTCTGCTGTGTATCTGCTTAATCAGCCGACGTGTCACATGGGGACAGCAACGGCGCTGGGATGCAGCCCGGTGTGAATGCGAGTAAGGTACGCGCTGGCATGCATGGCGGATGGGGCGTGGAAGCCACGACCCACGTTTTTGTGTGTGCACGGGGGGCTAGGGGGCAAGTCGTTGTGTTGCTGCCATCCATATGGCCATGGATATGCGGGAAGCTTTCCCTGTACCCATACTTAATGATGCATGGACTGGTTGTGACAGCCAAGGGTTTAGCTGTCGTGGGTTTGCTGAGTGATCATGGCAGTCTGCTAGGCTGGTGCTAGAACAGCCATAGCGCGGTTACTGCTATGTCTTGCCCGTGCTAACTGATGCTGCAGCCATGCGTGGAGCGCGAATCGTCCCGTGAGGAGAAGGAGGAGGCGGGGCCGGTGCACCCATGGGCAGGGCCGGAGAAGAAGGACGCGGAGCACCCAGTGTGGGAGAAGGAGAAGGCGGGGAAGCACTGAAGCTCCACCCCATGTCAGGCCTCTAGTATAGGTGCCAGTTAACTAAACCCATGCACGTGCAGGTTGTAGCTCAGAATGTATTTAAAATCATATGCCCCTTTTCAGGTATATGTGTAACAGTGACTCCCAACGGATATATGTTCCTAATTTATTAAATTCTTACTGAATAATTGTTGTCTTTATGAACCCATGAAGAGCAAAGCCCGGTGGGGAGTACATGTAACGCATTACCACGAGAAGGGGTCCCCACACCGCATTTCTTCGCTCTCTGTTCCTATGCAGAACAAGAAGAGGTGGAAGACCAATGTCCCGGCTCACACGCCAGCCCATGTGGGTAAGCCCCCTCCCCCAAAGCGGAAGGGGCGCTTTGGGGAGAAGTGTAGTGAGGATTTTGTAGACTAGATAGCTTAGAGTTAGCTTATTTCGATGTTGCGGCTTGACCCACCTCTACCCATTCAGCAAGGAATATGCATGTGCTGCATGATCTCCCAACGGAGGCATGTTATAATTTTATTTGATTCTTTAATGTAGTGTCTTGGGGCATGATGCAGATGAGATTTGTAACTTCCGTGTAATTATGTTTCTAAAGAGATTAGCATAGTACTCTAAACATGCCCATGCGCATGACACGCAAGTACTAACTTACTTACACCAGACCTGGCAATAAACAAGCATTGATGGGATGGACCCAGCGATACATAATGGGCGTGCATGCGTAAAAAATATACACTATGCATGGCCCAATGGGCATGCATTCAAATAATTACAAATGAAGGCCGCCATGAGAGCACTGAAGCTAAACCAGACCGGGCCACAATTAACCCTCCAGCACCAAAGTTCCACTGCATCATGTAAGACAAGCCATCCATCCATCCATCCATCCATCCATCCATCCATCCATCCATCCATCCATCCATCCATCCATCCATCCATCCATCCATCCATCCATCCATCCATCCATCCATCCATCCATCCATCCATCCATCCATCCATCCATCCATCCATCCATCCATCCATCCATCCATCCATCCATCCATCCATCCATCCATCCATCCATCCATCCATCCATCCATCCATCCATCCATCCATCCATCCATCCATCCATCCATCCATCCATCCATCGGGGTATAGTCCTAGTACAGCCATGCTACGTCCTGGCTATGATGAGATTACTTGCCCACGCTCCTAGTGTTATGCCATGCTCACATGAGTCTTATTGCACCCACAGATTGCCGGATCGTTAGCGTGTCCGTTTAGCTAGCGTTCCCGAATGCAGCTGTGGCATGCCTTAGGCATGAAGGAGAGTGGGGGTCTCTGCCCTTTCTCCTGTTGTGCACACACAGGCATTAAAAGCACTTCGGTGCTCCGTGACTCCCCAACGGGAGCACGTGTTTAAATAATTAATTAATGAATGAATCGGGGTTAACTAATGCTCCTTGACTCCCTAATGGGGGCATGAGTTTAATAAATGAATTAAGTAGTTAGTTAATAAATCAGGTTGATTCAGATGAGGTCCCTGCTGGTTCCTTGTGGACTGGCCAGCCAGGGAGATATCTTCTTACATGGTCAGGCCCTTGCCGACCATGTAACAACCTGTTAGGCGACGCAGTGGCCAACATTGGACATACCGCCATATGTTTGTCTCCGCGATATGATTTTAGCTGACATGCAGAGCACAGACACTGTTGGCGTCATCCGCTCAACCCCTCTTATTCATACATGGGACCTCGGATATGTAGGATTAGTAGCGTTGCCCAGGCGGACATTGTCAAAGACTACGACCCCCCAGTTGTGGGTCCTAGGAAATTTAACAAGCATGATTGTCTCCTTGTTGATAGGCATTAATTCATCCTTGATGATAGGCATTGCTTGCGTGCAAGATTAGCTCGAGGCCCATATTTTAGACTACTAGCTGAGCTGTGGACATACATGTAGTTATTGACGTCTTGACGGATATTGACGTCTTGGGGGACTTCCACTATATCTTCTTTGGGGAATTCAGAGATCCCGGTCCCCCAACATGGACATGAGACTAATTAAAATCAATTAATCAATGTCATGAATAGAGCGCGTTCATGACGTTCAGTCATGAACAGAGCCCTAACCTTAAACACATAAGAAAACAATTATGGCGGGCCATGTGACCAATGTAAGAAGCTTAGCCCCCAAACATATTGTTGTCTCACGTAATGAATCACTTGCTGATCAACAAATCGATGGTTATCTCATAGGCACAATGTACCTCTGACCATCATTGCTGGCCCATGCATGCATGCACCAATGGCAGCCTACATGACACATACATCGCTTATTTGCCATGTAAAAAATGCGACAAAGTGTCCATATAGGTACTCATAGATTAGCACAAATTCCTTAGCACGATGTGGACAACTTTACTTAACGGTGAAAGCCTGTCTCGCCCTTATTGCCTTGAGGGTTCCCGGCGATAGGTCCTGTCTGTTGGTCGACATTTTTCTTTTGCAGCTGGCCATCGTCGGTAGGTATGAATGATCTCGATGCTAGCAATTACGATGATGATACCCGAGGTAGTCTATACCTAGGATCGAGAGCTTCTTCTTGTATGGCAATGCCGGCAGTTAACTATTACTCCGAATAAAGAGTTAAGAGGTTGGCCCTCGGCAGTCGGCATGGCGATCACGGAGCGATGACGGGGCGATGACGGGGCGATGACGGGGCGTTGACGCGCGTGATGAATAGGATCTGTTTGACAGGCGGCGGCTATTGGTAATATAGATTGTTGATTAAGAGAAGAGTTTAGATGTTGGCCCGTGGGCGATGACGGTGACGGCGTCACCGTCATCGCCCTCGACGGGCGTCATGAATACGACCTTTTTGATATGCGGCGGCTATTGGTAATATAGGTCGTTGACTACTACTCCGAATACAAATGTAAAGAGTTAAGAGGTTGGCCCTCGGCTGGCTCGGCATGGCGATCACGGGGCGATGACGGGGCGATGACGGGGCGTTGACGCGCGTGATGAATAGGATCTGTTTGATAGGCGGCGGCTATTGGTAATATAGATTGTTGATTAAGAGAAGAGTTTAGATGTTGGCCCGTCGAGGGCGATGACGGTGACGACCGTCACCGTCATCGCCCTCGACGGGCGTGATGATAAGCCCATGTTTGATATGCGGCAGCTATTGGTAGTATAGGTCGTTGACTATCACTCCGAATAAAGAGTTAACAGGTTAAGGCCCTCGGCCGGGCGATGACGGGGCGATGACGGGGCGTTGACGCTCGTGATGAATAGGACCTGTTTGATAGGCGGCGGCTATTGCTAATATATAGGTCGGATATTTGTGTACCACCCCCCTCCTTCCCGCGGCAGGTACGCAGCGACCCGCTGTTGTCCTGGCTGCAATTGTGTATCACTTGTACGGTATTTGTGTATCACTTGTACGGTATTTGTGTATCACTTGTCCTCCTTCCCACGGCAGGTACGCAGCGACCCGCTGTTGTCCTGGCTGCAATTGTGTATCACTTGTACGGTATTTGTGTATCACTTGTCCTCCTTCCCACGGCAGGTACGCAGCGACCCGCTGTTGTCCTGGCTGCAATTGTGTATCACTTGTACGGTATTTGTGTATCACTTGTCCTCCTTCCCACGGCAGGTACGCAGCGACCCGCTGTTGTCCTGGCTGCAATTGTGTATCACTTGTACGGTATTTGTGTATCACTTGTACGGTATTTGTGTATCACTTGTCCTCCTTCCCACGGCAGGTACGCAGCGACCCGCTGTTGTCCTGGCTGCAATTGTGTATCACTTGTACGGTATTTGTGTATCACTTGTACGGTATTTGTGTATCACTTGTCCTCCTTCCCACGGCAGGTACGCAGCGACCCGCTGTTGTCCTGGCTGCAATTGTGTATCACTTGTACGGTATTTGTGTATCACCACCCTCCATGGCCCATGCAGCCCGGCCCGGCATCGTGCCGTCGCCGACCCGACAACGTTTTCTCGAACAACACGAATTTGAATTTTAGGGACTGGAGCGGCTGGCACGCTAGCGGCACGACCAACGGAACAAGAGAACCGAGAAACTGTGGCCGCCAGGAGGATAAAGGTTTCAAGGCGCATGCGTTTGAGGCTAGCCAGAACCGAATGCGAGGTTTTACTTTATCAAACCGATGTATATCAATGTGGCCAGAATTCTTTTCCAGTTGCGGGGTCGTGTGTCGCCAATTTGTTGTTGGGCCGGGCACTTTAATCGTGATTGCAAGAAGTCAGTTCACGACGCCGTTAGCGTGGCATTTATGTACAGCAATTCATCGTTCGGCTTCTTTATCCTATCGGCAACTCCTCACGACGTGTGAGCGTGAGTCGGTTGTCGTGTGAATGGACACTTTCTGGGAAAGTAAGTCACTAGAGGGCCAATTTCACCGATCGCAAAACATTTACCCAGTTTGGGCAGATAGACCTGGCTAAATACGAGGGCGAGCGGAAGTAATTGTTGATGCATAGCCATCTGCTTCCTGCGCTTTGTAATTGTAATGAGTTGTTCGCAAATTGGCGTCTCTACCGGTTACTCCTCTGTGCACAGCTGGCGACCAAGAAGACTTCATTGGCAGCCGGACTGCGGATGCGCGTCGTTGGAATATTAGCAACGTTAACATGTTTGCTGCGTTTTTTGTGAAGCTTGTCTAGCCGACTGCATTTGGGAGACTTGGCAAGGTTGCCTCCAATCGTTGAAGTCACAACCTGGGTGTCAATTCACGTTTACTAGCCACGGTCATAGTAACATTCTAATGGCATTTGTCCCAGTTTCAACATTGGTTTTCACTCTGATCTGATGGAGTGAAGGGCCTAGCTCCGTGGTTTTGTGTCATTGTAGCAGTTTAGTCGCCTGCTAACGTAGTGAATCTTCCATCCCACCTCTCCCACCCCCACCCGCACTTCTCCTACTCTCTCTCTCTCTCTCTCTCTCTCTCTCTCTCTCTCTCTCTCTCTCTCTCTCTCTCTCTCTCTCTCTCTCTCTCTCTCTCTCTCTCTCTCTCTCTCTCTCCTTCCCACCACCCGCTCTCTTGTCCCTCCCCCACCCCTCCTCTCTCTTTCCCTTTTCCTTGGCTGTTGAGAAGGACTGGGGTGAAAACTCCAGACCGTTGGTGGCTGCCTTCAAGCAGGAAGTTTCAAGGATCAACAAGTTTTTGTGAGCTGTCTGATATGGTCACTGCTGCGACAAAGGTGAGTTATCTTGTTTTTCATGCAATTTTTTTGCTGTAGCTAGGTAAGCCGGCCATTTTGTACTCCCCTTTCTTTTGCTCTCACGATTTATTCTTGTTGTGGTTTATATGGTCCCGTTAAGTGGCATGCATTATCATTATCCACATTAGTGTGAGAAACCATCCGCAGTGTTGTAGCTTGCATCTATAACAACAGTTTTTGCTGCCGCCGCCACTGCTATTACCAACATTAAGTCATTCTTGCTTTCTAAGCACTCTTTTTCCTCTTAGGCTGTTGGTTGGGATACCAGCCACCCTTGCACGCATAAATTCAAGCACCGGGTGCATGTGAAAACACAACCAAGGCAAGAATGTCCCCCTCTCGCAATATCCCACCCACGCAACGCACCCAATGCAGCAAGAATGGGACCACCTTGTTGCCATGAGCTCTAGCACCGTTGCCACCCCTAGCTTTCTACTGTTCCCGTCCATCCTTATTTACACTGGCTGCTTTGCTTGCATTTCTGGCTCAGTGCCAGTTTGCACTTGCTAGCTTGCTAAGACAATAATGCAGCTTGCAAACGGCAAGGGCAAGCACCCGGGTAAGAGCAAAGGCAACCGCACGAGCAAAGGAAAGGGAAACTGGAAGAGCAAGCACAAGGCCAAGGAAAGGACAAAGGCACTTGTGCTTGCCAAAAGGGCAGGCTCAAGGGAAATGACAAGGGCAAGGGCAGGGGCAGGCACAAGGGAAGCGGATAAGGGCAAGGGCAGGCGCAAGGGAAAGAGATTAGGACAAGTCAAGCACGAGGGAACGGACAAGGGCAAGGGCAGGCACAAGGGAAAAGATGAAGACAAGGGCAGGCACTAGGGAAAGGATGAGGGCAACGGCAAACACTGGGGATCAAAGGATAGGGGCAAGGGCAGATGCTAGGGTAACAGTTAGGGCAAAGGCAGGCACAAGAGAAGAATAAGGGGCCGTGAAGTATAAGTGGAAATGCGGGTGGCGACATGGGGTTCGATCGGGCCTGCTGATGCAAATGCAGATTTCAACTGCAGTGACAAACACAAGCGTAGTCATAGGCAACGACAAATTCCTTGCATGCGTGCCTTGCTCTTCACCGGCTGGCTCGTTTGCTAGTTGTCTAACAGTTTCTACCGATAAACATCACTTGCCATTGTTAGGTCTGCCTTGCTGCCGTGCTAGTGGGTAGCTGGGTGATCGTGCTTGTTCCTTGTCAAGGGAGGGATGCATGTGGAGTAGGTGGGTGGGTGTGCTTGTTCCTTGCCAAGGAAGGGATGCACAAAGGTTAGATAGGTGCACGTGCTTGTTTCTTGTCAAGGGAGGGACGCACAAAGGGTAGGTGGGGGCACATGGTTGTGCCTCGTCAAGGGCGGGATGCACGAAGGGTAGGTGGGGGCATGTGGTTGGTCCTTGTCTTTTCACCGCCCAAGCGATGGCGATGTAGCATGCATTATACATTTATTCGTGCATTAAAAATCACTTTCCTTACAAGCGGCCTTAGCCGACTCCATCTGCCGTTGCCATTTCTCCGTATTGCATTGTCCGGACACGGTTTTTGTGTCGCAGGTCTTCCCCCGTAAAGGCACAAGCTGCCTGCGCGCGGAATTATGTGCAGACACCTCGGTTTCCAACACGACGGCTTCCCGCACATATCGAGCTCTGGATGTACAACATCTTCCCCCGGCGCACTTGCTCCCGGATGGAGCTTCTGTGCGGTGCCGACATCCCCGGAGCTGTCCTGCGCACCGCATGGAAACAGTATTTCAAGCCACGAAGAGAAGCCACGAATTTGATATTGACTTGATATTGTCGTCAGAAGACTTGATATGCTATTTTCTGTGAAGGCGTTGGATTTTTGTGCATGACATGTAATCCTGCATTTAATCATGAAATTTTTTATGAAATAGGAACTCGTCTTGCATGAGCCTTGCTGCAAATGCCATTCATTTTTTTTCCCCCGGGTAAATGGGTGTTAGGGGTTAGAATTTTAAGTGAAATCAAAGTGAAATTCTGATAAGTGACATGCGTACTGCAATTCAGAACGACATAGCGACATGATTGTAGTACCGGTAGTGTACGCGAGAAGCATACGACGTCGTAACCTACGGGACCAAGTACCGGGATCGTAAATTACCAACTCGTAGATTACTACCTCGCAAATTACTACCTCGTACCTTACTACCTCGTAAATTACTACCTCGTACCTTGAATTGAATTGAATTGAATTGTAACATAACTCCGTTGGGAGTATATGTAGCACATAGCCCTTGAGAGGGGGCATATGGCCTATCATACATCCTAAGCTACTTCCTGCAAGGGTGGGGATGTAAAGGACCCTTGCTCTAGGTGCACCAGGGCACTTGCATCCCCATGATCTTCAAGCTATGCCCAGCGAAGGGGGAGCCTGTCATGGGGGGGAAGATCAGCAGAGCTATACAAAAAGGCTAGGGCATGGCGTCTCAGCAGAGAGTTACTCCCTGCATGGGCACAACATAGCTAAATAAAGCTAGGCATCATCTGGAGTGTGGCACATCATAGGCACACATGTACATGATTAAATAAAGCGTGTGGCTTAGCTAGGATAGTGCCTCTAGGAGGCGTACATGTACATGGCCACGGTCTATCTATTCTACACTACTACTGCTGTATTCCCCTAAGCTGGGGCGTCTGGAGTCGTTGGGGCCGCGGGGGTCGCCTGCCAGGGCTTGTGGCCGACGTAGATGGCCGCCCCCTTCCAGTACACCGGCTGCCCCGCCTTGGTCTTCCGGAGCTGGAGGTAGGTGGGCCATAGCTCCCGTCGCCGTTGTTGCTGCGCCAGGGTCAAGTCGTCGTCAAGGGTGAAGAGAGTCTTCTCGAGCCGCTTGCGGCGTCGGAGAAAAGAAATCTTGTCCGCCGGGGTCTTAAAGGTGAGAAGGAGCGGGGGCGGCCCTGCCTTACCCGCGCGCGGGGAAGGCGGTGGGCGACCAGGTCGATCTCACCAGTAAGGCCCATGCGACTAAGAATTTCTCTCTCAAACGCACGTGCAAGCTTCTCGGAATTCTCACCTTCCTCCATGTCGAGGTTCTTGACAATGACGTTAAGGCTGCGCTTGGCAAGCTCGGCCTCCTCGCGGAGGTCAAGCGTCTGCCGCTGGAGCTGGGCTGCGACGGCGGAGGTGGTGGAGGTGGTGTGCTGCTTAAGCATGTCCGCCCAGGTCGTGATGGGAGGAGCATCGCCGGCCAGGCCAGCAGAGGTTGGCTTGGCGGCAATGTCCTTCACCGCCTGGGCGGTGAGGCCCGCGGTGTTCTGCAGGACCTCGATAGCGATGGCATTATCCTTAAGACGTTGGTCAATGTCGCGGAGCTGGGCGGTGATGGAGTCGGTGGAGGCGGAGGGGGGGGGGTGGAGGCGAGGAGGGTGGCGGTGGCGGTGGGGATGGTGGGGAGCTCAGCAGCCAGCGTGCGACCCACAGCTGCCACATCTGCAGCTAGGGGCGTCACGTGCTGTGAGATGGTTTCTTGGAGGTGGAGGAGGAAGGTGGATTCGGTCAAGGGGGAGGGGGTCCAGAGGTCCGTGACAGAGCGGTCAAGGATGGAAAAGAGGGCGGCGAGCTGAAGACGGGGGCGAGACCAGCGGGCCAGGTTCTCAGGTCGGTGAGTAAACCGGCCGTCAGGTCCAGGGCGGAGGCGGTAATGGCTGTGAAGGCGCTGGCACAGGTCGAGAATGGAGGCGTATGACCCATAAAACACGAGCTCCAGTATCTTGATGGGTGGCATGTCGAAAAAGCCGGGTCTGGCACCGTCGAAGGTGGAAAATAACCCGTCAACGTCAAAGTCGCGCTCAGACCAGCTTGGTTCGGTTGGGCGGCTGCGTTTTGGCTCGGGCGAGGCTGAGGGCGAGGCAGGAAGCCCGGGAGGGTGCTGGGCGACAACCAGTGCGCGACTAGGGTCACCACCGCCTTCCGGCCCTGATGGCGAAGCTGCAGCCGGAGCTGCAGACGTATTTTCATTGCCGAGCGCAGCCGTCAGGCTGCGTTGCGTCGATGGGCGTTTGCTCATCGTATATTGCGTAATAGCGTCGGAAAATTATATCAGCATGTGCGTCGTAGAAAGACGCGTCGATTGTGATATTCACGGCTAAATTCGGTGCTCAAACGTGAAAGTTATGAGCTCCGCCGTCAGCCATGGCTACCTCGTGGCTCGTGGCTCGTCGGGTGATAGTACCTCGTACCTTACTACCTCGTAAATTACTACCTCGTACATTACTACCTCGTACATTACTACCTCGTACATTACTACCTCGTAAATTACTACCTCGTAAATTACTACCTCGTAATTTACGACGTCGGATCTTACCTCGGATCTAACTCGTAGCTTACGAGAAAGATCCGACCTCGGATGTAAACCGTAAGAGTAGTCTGTGCCGTAAATTACCACCTCGTAATTTACGCCTCGGATCCTTTTTACTACCCTCGGACGAAAAGTATAGTGGAAGGAAGGAAGGAAGGAAGGAAGGAAGGAAGGAAGGAAGGAAGGAAGGAAGGAAGGAAGGAAGGAAGGAAGGAAGGAAGGAAGGAAGGAAGGAAGGAAGGAAGGAAGGAAGGAAGGAAGGAAGGAAGGAAGGAAGGAAGGAAGGAAGGAAGGAAGGAAGGAAGGAAGGAAGGAAGGAAGGAAGGAAGGAAGGAAGGAAGGAAGGAAGGAAGGAAGGAAGGAAGGAAGGAAGGAAGGAAGGAAGGAAGGAAGGAAGGAAGGAAGGAAGGAAGGAAGGAAGGAAGGAAGGAAGGAAGGAAGGAAGGAAGGAAGGAAGGAAGGAAGGAAGGAAGGAAGGAAGGAAGGAAGGAAGGAAGGAAGGAAGGAAGGAAGGAAGGAAGGAAGGAAGGAAGGAAGGAAGGAAGGAAGGAAGGAAGAAAGGAAGGAAGGAAGGAAGGAAGGAAGGAAGGAATGAGTGAATATGTGTGGTAGCTCTAACCTTCCGCTATCTTATCCACGTTTGTGGATTCGTTCAAGATCGAGGATGGAACTGCTAAAATGGAGGTGGAAGTTTTGTGTAGAGCCTTGCATAGTATAGTATCGGTGGCAGAAGGTTATAGAATGCTTCTAGCTAGGTAGAGCGATGGCAGTCATGGCACCAATACTTGCCCGCATGCAGCCTTTACTTACTGGGCGCAATATTAGCAGTCCTCACATCCATCATGGCGGGCCAGCCCGCCCTGCCGCCGATGATGCGTGCAGCACAAGGTGGCCGCCCCTGGAATAATTTCCACGATACCCTTAGTACGTAGCTATAGGCATGGATGGACTGATGTGCTATACCCTACTGATATAGCTGGAAGCGAGTCGATCATAGTTCTTGGCTTGTTCACTGCATACATGCCGGTGCGTTAGTAGGATGCGCTATGGCTGACATACACCAAGGTTGACGGCGGAGCCCGGCATGCAGACCTTTCGCGTACGTCCGAGCCACAAATTCAGTCATGCAGATCACTTGCATTCGATGATCATTTTAAGACGCACGCGCTGCAGTATAATTAATTACGGCTGAAACACACTGATCAACCTATTATTGAAAAAGTTCCGCACGTGACACGATTTAAGCTATGTTGCCGACCCCCAAAGCTAAACGTGGTCCAGAAAAGGCTGGAGCTAATTGGTTAATTTTAATTAATTCCGGCTCTATCCCAATTCCCATGCAGCCCAACCCACTCGCGCTTGTCCTCGCTCAGGCCCATGCAGATATACCGCCCATCCATCGCGAAGGAGCGCCTCCCCAGAGCCCAAGAATATGTACCTGTGCAGCGTATTTAATTATACTATTTCCCCCGGGCGCTATGAAGCCTTCTCGGCCATCACCAATTGGATGTGCCGCTGCATGACCAAGAGAGACGTGCCGCAATCGTCAGCTGTTCTAGTTCAATGGCAAAGTATAACGCAAGCTCATGGGACCCTCGGCTGGGGCCATTCGCCGCCGCCGCAGTGGAGACTGGAGGAGGGTTCCTCTGTCGACTCGGTCAGACTGTCACCCTTCCTGAGCAGCTAGACCCATCGGCTCGCTATCCTGTATGTACAGCTTCAATTCTGACTGTCAGCTCAATTCAGGAGTGCGCCCCAATGTCGATGCGCTCCGCAACCCATCCTGAGTCCCGCCCAGCACCAGCCGGCAGCCACACCGGCCCCCTCCGGCCCTGAGTGAGTCCCGGCTAGCTCAGCAAGGATGACACCGGCCGCGCAGCTAGTGCTGGAGCTACTGTACTAGGAGCACCGCGACGTGACGTCTGCATGGAGCCGGCCATTGGCCGAGATATTAAGCTGGCATCGCTGACCACGACGCTCAACACGGTCGAGGCCCGGATCTAATTAATTAATTAGTTAGTTAGTTAAACTCGTGCTCCCGCCAGTTGGGGAGTCACGGAGCACCGAAGTGCTTTTAATCCCTGTGTGTGCACAACAGGAAGAAATGGCAGAGACCGGCCCTTTCTCCTTCATGCCAGAGGCATGCCACAGCTGCAACGTGGTGGACACGGTATAGACGATCCGGCAAGCTATTCTGTGGGTGCAATAAAACCCATGTGAGCATGCATATCATAGCAAGAAGCGTGGGCAAGTGATCTCATCATAGCCATGCAGGACGTAGCATGGCTGTTACTACAAGAGCTAAGCTAGACTACTAAAGGCTGGTTGTGTACCGTACGTGTGTTAGCGGTGCACGTGACTAGGTATATGCGGTGGCACAGCGTGGCAAACATTTTAAGCATGGCTGCCATGGCGGCAGTGACTACCAATGGATACAAGCTAGGGCTATTATACAAGCTATTCTAGCCCGCAGGGCCGGGCGGCGGGCGTCCACATCTTGTGGTTGATCATCATGCAGGTCCCTGCCCCTCCGGCCAGCTAGTACACCTTGGGCTTCTGGGGCCGGTCCTGCTTGTGGCGGAGGTATTCCGGCCACAGGTCGTGTCGCAGCTGCTGCTGAGCGGGGGTCTGGGTCGTCGTCCAGCGTCGGACCAGGTGAGGTCATGTGCAACCTCTTGCGACGAGAAGGAACCGCTGCTTGTCCTCGGGGGAGGGGAAGGTGAGCAGCTACTGGACTGCATGGTGGGGGAGCCGCCTTGTCCTGTGAGACTGTGGGGAAGGCGGTGGCACCCACGCAGTTCTACCTCACCGACCAGGCCCAATGATGAGGGTAAGGAGCTGTTGAATCCTTGAGCTCGTCGGCAAGGGTGGTTGCCGTCTCACCTGGCTTCTGGGGGAAGCGACGCAGCACCGGGTCAAACCGGCAGTCGCGGCGAGCGCGGTAGTCAGTGGCCTCCCGTTGTTGTGCCTGGCGAAGGTCTTCAAGCTCCCGGAGTGTCGATCCATGCAATGCAGAAACCAAGGTCGCCCACAAGCTCCAAACCCAATTGACACGGGGCTGCAAATGTCCGCGTTGCGCCTGCTTTTGATGCACACGCCGCCCTACTATACTCTCTCGCCTAGTCATGCATGACCAGGTGGAGGGCATTGAAGTGCGGCCTTCTCGTCAAGCATTAAGCTGGAAGTCATCATATGCACTGCCCAAATTGAGGCCCTGCTGGCCGCGCCCAAGTCCCGGACATTGCGGCGCAGCCGCCCGGCCTCCATCGCTGCCCAGCCTGAGGCGCACCCGGCAGGCAGATGCCGGCATGGCCTCTCGCCGCACTCCTACGCGGACAGTACTGCGGTCAGCGACCACCTCGACGTACCATGCACGGACGCCATCTGGCCACGATAAAAGTATGTAGCTGGCAGCAGGATATGTAAGCCCATGATCGATATAATTGCCGAGCAGACTCAGCTCAGAGGAACGCTAGCTAGGACACCAACCGCGCCCGCCTCCAATGCAGAGTGTATGGTGATGCGCCGTTTCCCCCAGCCACGGCCAGGGGAGACGGCAAACCCCGACTTGAGGATCTGAGCTCAGGAGCAAGCTCCTGACCCACCTCAATTAAGGTGAAGTGCAGCTGCGGGTGGGCGCCACCAATTCCCCATTCTGACACTGACGGGACATTGAAGTCGGCATCCCCACCAGTCCTGCTTAACATAATACTGTACCGGCCCGTTCGAGTTCAGCTCCATGGGGAGGATTAGTGGCTGTTCCTCTCGCCGCAAGAACTTTGCACGACCTAGCTCCGATCCCCTGGATGCGCTGGATGACGACCTGACCCGCCGCTCAGCAGCCGGCAGATGCGATGCGATCTGTCGGCTGGAGAATACTGATCTGTCGGCTGGAGGTATACCTCCGCCACAAGCAAGAGGTCCCCCAAGAAGCCAAAGGTGAAATGAGACAGCTAGACAGTTCTGCATGCATGGCGGGCGCCGGCGGGGACTTCATATATAGTCGGGTTCCGGAGGCCTGCTTGCTCTTAACTCTGCATGCTCTGCTCTTAAGCTAAGAGCAGGGACGTTTAGAGCAGAACGGGTATGGACAACGCTTTCAGACATGCTTCCGGGCAGGAGTCGGCTCTCTAGCTCTAATGGACAGGTGCCAGAATAAATGAGCCCCGGCGGTTGTACCCCGGTACGGTCTGGGCGTTGCATATTCGAAAATTTGAAGCCAAGTGCAGGTACGCAGGCTCGTCACGGCGTGAGGTAAGTTAGCCTCTAGTCGTGGACATAGGCTAAGTACCAGATAGCAATGTGCTATCTGGGGTTTCGCACGTGTAGGCTCGGTCAGAAGTCCCGGCTATATGTGATTCGGCAGGCTAGACTATTCGATAGCCGAGTCCTGGTGACGGACGCCAGTACCCAAGTAGGATTGGCGGTACGGCGTCGCCAGTACCCACTCGGGACTGACATTGAGGTGTCGGATGTTGGACTAAGGTCCTGAGAGTCTAGCAGTGGCGTCGCGCCACTCAGGCTGCACCACAGAGCCCAACGGCCACTGTCGGCTGCTCCAGACGTGGCGGCCAGGCAGGGCGTTGCTTGTCGACAATGCTAAATGCCCTTGTGCACGTTGGGTGCGGGGCTTGTGATTTATTGTAATAAACACATGCGTTAGGCCATTGAGCATTGAGAGGTCCATTCGTTTATTAACTTGAATTAAAGTCGTTTACCATAGACAAAATCATGGGAGATCCTATTATGCCAGGCCTGAAATTCAAAAAGAAGCGGATAGATGATGCTGGCTGGCAGACGGTGCCAACAGTAGAGGAGAAGGCTGCGGCCAAGAAAATTAAAAAAGCAAGAAGGGCGCAGGCGGAGCAGGAACAGCTAGTGGCTAGGCAGCTAGCGACAGCGATGGCTCAGCAAAGCGTCAAGGCAGCCGCCCAAGAGCGGCAGCTGGCAGCCCTGCAAAAACAGGTAACCTCCTTGGCCGAACAGGCCGAAAAATCTGTTTTTTCTAGCCCAGCTAGCTCGCAAAAATCCGTAAGCAGTATGCGGTCCCCCAGCCCTCAGGCAAGCCCCGCTGACCTCCCCGCTAAGGCACCGTCCCAACCTCCTCAGGAGGAGGGCGGAATAGCCAAAAGCGGTGGAGAACAAGCGGGGGTGCCGATCGTCCCCTCATCCGCTCAGAAAGCGGGGGGGTACGAGAGGAAGCTGAAGAGGGACGCATACATGTTCAAAATGCGGACCAAGAAGGTCCCAGGACCCGTCATCGGCAGCATTCAGCTGTCTGATGACGAGGTCACCCTCTCCCCAGGGGTTTCTGATGGGGAGATTGAGATGAATCCACTCAATCAGGCGGTCGAACAGGCCGCCGCCCAGTTTGTAGAGGCACGCCGTCTTGCACAGCAAGAGCGGGACCGCAAAAAGACAGCGGCCCGCAACATGACTGCTGAAAAGCAGCTGGCTGCCATGCAAGCTGGAGAGGTGCTCCATGAGCGCCTCTTCAATGAGCTGGTTGTTGCACAGGGGGACGAGGGGGTCACGCTAACAGCGGACCAACTCAATTCCCTCCTGTTGCAGCTGACCAAGCTGCAGGAGAAGATGCAGGCAACAGAAACGCCTGCACTCCCTGCACATACCCTCCCCACCCCTGGCACTGATTTGAGCCAAAGGGTGGTTGGAGGGGCCGTGTCACCAAGGGTGCTGCAGGGCAAGAGCCAGGGCACTGTCCCCAGCTCCCCCAGCAAACCCCCAAGTGACCCGGATGCCCAGGAGCTCCACCGCCGCAAGGTGGTGGAGAATAAACTCCTAGAGGCCATGATAGCCCGTGAGGGCGGCCTGGCAGCCCAAGCAGCAGCGCTGCAGCAGCTTGGCCAGGCCAAGGGTTTTCCTACCAGCAGTGGAGTAAGGCAAGGGGAACAAGACCCTGCGCCTGCAGCTGGAACACCACCAGCCACTGCACTAGCACAGCAAGCTGGAACACAACCACCTTCTGCGGAGGCCCAGCAGACTGCACCCACACCAGGGCAGTCAGATAAGAGCAAGGCGGTGGCAAAAGGGACCCCAGTGGACCCAACCCCACCCACCCTTAAGGGGGACGTCCAAGAGCTGCTTGCCATACTCACGGCACAGCTCAAGACCATGGCCACCAACCCCATGGACGACCTGTCGCGCACCCAGCTGGATGGCCTCCTGGCCAGTATCTCCCAGCTGGAAAGGGGCAGGGCGAACATGGAGGAGGCTGATCTTCAACAAGCAGTCAAGACTTTCTTGGCTGAAAAGAAGGACCCGGTCAAAGGTACGTTTAACCCAAAACAAAAAGAATCTAAAATAGAAATCCCTGGCTTACCTGAGGGTTACACCCAGGAACAGGCCAAGGAATTTTTGTTTAGCCTGAACTACTGTTTTGAGTCTCTGAATGTCCAGAACTGGTTCAGTGCCTTGCGTGCATCCACCACCATCCATAGGTCAGCCCCAGCCATTAAAACCTTGGTCCAGATTTACCAAGAAAAGGCTGGGACACCTAACCTAGCAATTGCATTGTGGCCAGCCTTCATGGATGAGCTTAAGCACTTGCTGGTGGATAGGACACAGTTTGAATCCATCCGTGGTTTCAACTGGCTTAATGCTTACCAGGTCAACAAGCAAGACTATGCCACTGATTGCAAGAATTATAGGTTGGCTGTAGAAAAGGACCCTGATCTCAGGGGTCTGCCTGCTAGCTACCTGCTGTATTCATGGTTGTCAAATGCTAACCTGGACAAAGCTGTGTACGCCACTGTGGTTGCAGGTCTCAAACCTCTGTGGAACGATTTCCGGGCGGGGATGAACCATATCCAAGACTGCCTGACTCCCCTGGCTATAGGTGCTCCGTCTGCAACCCCAACCCCCAAGGTCCAACAGACCCAAGGGAAGGGGCAAGGAAAAAAGCGCCAGCTAGGGGGGCAGCAGGGCGGCCAGTCCAAGAAGGCCAAGGGCAACCAGCCCCAAGGCCAGCCGGGACAGCCTGCTCAGCTCAAGCCAAACCAGTGGAGGCGGCCCACCCCCCCCACACCTGCCCCACCCACCCCTGCACCCACTGCTCAGCCCCCCCATGCAGGTCCCAAGAACAAGTGCACCCGGTGTGGCACCAAGGGACACCAGCGGGCGGACTGCAAGTGGAACCCCGCAGTAGGCGACGTGGACCTCTGCTTCGGTTGCAAGCACCCCCGCCATCTGCCCCCCGGCACGTGGTGCGACCGGCAGGACAAGGCTCCAAAAGGATGTACGTCCTCACAGCACGCCTATGTGGATTTATATGATCTCATTATCATTGGGGATAAAGACAAGGGACTGCTAGATTTTGAGGCAGCTCAGAAAATCTCCTCCACGTATAATGTGATACTGCCCTACCTCAAAGCTCTTACCCCAGCTGCTGTTGACACAGTAGACTTAAGGGAACTAGCAACCCAGCTCCACATAGCCATGGGTCATGAGGTGGTGGCAGAAAAGATTGCCAGAAGAGCAGGAGGTTCACGACTCAGGAATGCTGTCAGGTTGGCTAGAAAACACTGCCAGCAATGTCAGTTCCATGGCCCAAAACCTCCCAAATGGCATGTCGCAACACCACCCACCCAAAGGGGAATAATTGTGGGTGATGTCGTGCATATCGATGGTGAACAATATCTGATCCTAAAAGACACATGGTCCAGATTCACTGTCATGGAACCCCTACCTGGAATGGCTAAAGAGCAACTGCGTGCAGCACTTGTGATAGCATTGCCCAGATTCTACCCAGTTGACACTATACTGCTTGATCAACAGTTTAGCTGTCTGGCTGAGTGTGAAGGATGGGATGCTAATATTGAGATTGCTGGATTGCAAGATCATGAAGGGCAGGGTGTCATTGAAAGAACCATCAGGTCAGTCAAAACTTTAGTGGCGAAATCCACTGACCTGAAAGCCACATCTGGAAGCTATGCTGACAGAGCACTGTGGTGCAGTGAAATCTGTGCTACACTTAACCTTAGACCTGTGTTGCATGCACCATGGGGGGAAATCCTTCCCATTGGCTTACAGGCAGGTGTGTACCCTCCAGAGGTATTAGCTCTGTATAACACAGTAAGGGCTAAAGTGGCTGATAAGCTAGCTGAAAAGGACATAACACACCCCAGAACAGTATTCCAACTGGGTGAACAAGTCCTATATTTCAAAGAAACCAAACATGGCAAGACAGGCATGTGGTATGGTCCGTGCACTGTTCTAAGAATGACCAAAAAAGGAAAAAATATGGATATTCGAAGTTTGGAAACAGGGAGAAAACACAGGGTGAGCAGTCATAGAGTTAAGAAGTATTTCCCTCCTTTGGCAGACGTGCCAGGGGAAGAGTCCTTGAACATGGATTCCCTCCTTAACTCTGGTGAGCAAGCAGAACCACCCAGCATTCCAACACCAGGAGCTGATGATGGCACTACCACACCCTCTGTCATTCCTCCACCCCTCAGTGAGGTACGTGTCACCCCACAACCTGGTGTAAGTCCCTCTGGGCAGAGTTCAACCAGGCATGAGGTACCAGAGCAAAACAAAGGCAATCCAGCTGAGTTCAAATCCAAGCTAGAAAAAGCCCTGGCAGCTCTGCATAAGGCTCACAAGAGCAAGGCTAAACAAGCCTCAGGTTTGGCCAAGGTCTCTGCTGTGTGCTCCGATTATAGCCAGGAATCCTGCATCCTAGCTGTGGACACTCAGGCACAGGTCAGTGTGATCAGTGCACAAGCCATTCCTGGTCTGCAACTTGCACCCTCACCATGGACACAGGTGCAAGATTTTTCAGGCAAAACAACCTTAGATGTGTTGGGTCAAGTAATGATCCCCATACTTGGCATCCAGACACCTTTCCAGGTAGTGGAAGGGTACTTCTATTCCCACTATTACCAATCCACCAACATTTGATTAAAACAATAAGTGGGCAATTACAGAACCCATGAGTGAGCCTGCCACGCTGCACCCATTTCATGATTGATTGTAGTTCTCGTTACCCTAGAAACAAACACAAAAAGGGGGGGGGGGGGGGGGACAAGAAAAAGAGACCTAGAACATCGTGCAAATGGCACTTTAGGGCGGCGTAGCCCAGGCTCGCCTCATGAGCCGTCAGCAACAGTAACTTAATTGCTACTTAACTTAACGAACTAGAAATGGCCATACAAAACTGGCCAACTAATTCTAACTCATGGAACCGGTCCAGCCCAAGGCCCACCGTCCCATAGTACCACTCACATAGCGGCGTTCATTCTCATCTGTTATAAAGAAACTACGTTCAGAGAACACCGATTCTATTCCCACTATTACCAATCCACCAACATTTGATTAAAACAATAAGTGGGCAATTACAGAACCCATGAGTGAGCCTGCCACGCTGCACCCATTTCATGATTGATTGTAGTTCTCGTTACCCAACCCCCCTTTCCTGGTGCTTTATCTCCAAAGCTCCGCCAACCACTTTCGCTCAGTGGCTCCCGAGGCTGCCCTGCCGCAACGGTCACGACCATTACAATCGCCGGCGGCTGTAGCGAGCCTCATGCACGATAACCCTTTGCAGGGCCCCCCCCAGCCTTCCACCCTCGGCCAGTAAAAGAGGGTGTTGAATGTGCACGCAAAGACAAGGAAGAAGACGCCTCGTTTAACGATCACGGACCTCCCTCAAAGGCCAGTGCCGCCCTAACGTGACGACAACTTGTAGGACGTCACCCGATGCCACCATATCTCGATTACTGTCAACGTTGTCACCTGGGGGAGTAACTTTCCATATTTCAGGTTTTAGTTGATGAGCAGGCTCTCATCACACACCCCAGCGGCCGATAAAGCGCAAGCGCAACTGGGCCGGCCAAAATATTTGGTCCTGCCCGGCCCAGGTCCGTCTGTTAAACTGGCCCCTTAAGTCTCGGTCTGAATCGAAATATTGCATAATTCCGGAATTCGTCCCCACCACATTCCCGAGACCTCACGCACCCATAAGAGCGGATGCTGGTAAATATTTTTCTACTTACGCGAGGGCCGACAGACTTGTCGTCCATCACAATGCCCACTAAAAGTAACCCGACCACCCTTCCTTCGGCAGTCAGCAGTCAGGAACTGCAACCCTGCTGCGACATTCCGCAGCAAAGCGGTAGGCACTGCAGCGTGGCACGGAAATCTTACTCATGGCTTCAGAGTTCCGTACAGGTGCCACGCGCAGGCAAACGCGAAGTATTTTATAGTCTCTCGTCGGCCAAGAACCCAGCTGCGGGGAGAAAACCGACGAGGGTAATTTCAATTTCTTTTTCACAGTCACGTGACTGTTCAAGCTATGTCAGTCACGCGCCATCTCTAATCGGCCACCGCCAGCCAAAAGGCTGACGCGATTAGGGCAACATTAAATTTCTTGTAATCCGCCATACCCATACCCCAATTACATCCGATTACAAGAAAAAGAGACCTAGAACATCGTGCAAATGGCACTTTAGGGCGGCGTAGCCCAGGCTCGCCTCATGAGCCGTCAGCAACAGTAACTTAATTGCTACTTAACTTAACGAACTAGAAATGGCCATACAAAACTGGCCAACTAATTCTAACTCATGGAACCGGTCCAGCCCAAGGCCCACCGTCCCATAGTACCACTCACATAGCGGCGTTCATTCTCATCTGTTATAAAGAAACTACGTTCAGAGAACACCGAATGGGCAATGCTTTGTTGGGAGAACCCTTTATCTCTTACCCAGGTGTCACCATCACTGCTAGCCAGCTGCGTGTGACTGGGGTAGGAGCCATTCCCTTGGATCACTACAAAATTCCATTGTCCCAACTGGTTCATGGATTAGATGCCTATATCAAGGCCATTAACATCAAATATGGGCCAGGTGAAATCCCTGACCTAGAGAAAAAGGTGCACAATCAAAGGCCACACCCGCAGTCCTTTGGGGTTGGAAAGTGGGACTTAGCCATGCACTCTCCTCACAACTATGATGCTCTAATCCAACAATGCAAAACACAAAAAGGGTTTCAAAAATGGATCCAAGCCATTAGGCACCAAGCCCGCGAAGAGTGGGTGCTGCCAAACCCTAAGCATCCTGACTATAAGCCACCTGTCACTCCTGTCTGGGAAATTCCAGAAGGTGCCAAAAAGTTGAGACTCAAGTTTGTGCTAAAACACAAGGCACAGCCAGTAGGCTCACCTATATATCATGCTAGGCCATGTGTGACAGAATTAAAAGGCATGTCAAAACTGGCCAAGGGTGAACTCTACACTCCTGGGCTGCAGCAAACATCCCTCAGGATACTGCTCTCTGTCTTCCTCCACCATCTCAATGCTGGCCAAGATTATGCCTGCAAAGCTACTGATATCAAAAGGGCTTTCCTTAGAGGGGACCCTGATAAAGCGCAAGATGTGTGGAAGGGTCAGGTCTATGTGGTTCCCACCCCTGCTGCATGGGCACATGATATTGATGAGCCATATCTACTCCTAAATCTAGGGGTGGAAGGTTTGCAAAGTGCTCCCACTATCTTCAGAAAATCAGCAGAAGAGGTGTTCAAGAAACTTAATGCCACTTATGATGATCTGGACCCTTGTCTCTTTGCTGTGCCCACACCCTCTGGCTTGCTCCTGTTTGTGTGGCATGGTGATGACCAACTGATTTGTGGACCAAGAGCTGAAGTTGACAAGTTCATTCAGCAGGTTCAGCAGTCATATGAGATTGGAAAGCAGACAGAGCTGGGGCCAGAACCCCTACAGTTCTGTGGCATAATGCTAGCACTGGAAGAGCAACAGGAACAGTGGGTGTGTACTCTATCCCCGCCTGCCCAGTACTTAGAAGAATGCCTAGAGCTGCTTGATGTTCCGTGCATTCCTGCTCACATATGTGTGCTACTGTCAAAGGAAAATTAGGGTGGCTGAGTGCTATCTGTGCACCTCATCTGGCAGTGGTCAGCAGGATTGATGACACAGTATTACAAACCATGAAACCTAAGGATCTCCAGAAGCTACTACAGGCTGGACCTTCCCTTGTCCTTCATCCACTCAACCTCATGGAAGATATTCACATTAACTGTCTGATGGACAGCTCCATGGAGAGTAGGGTAATAACAAAAATGGATGCCAGGGAGGCTGGGGTGTTCTTCCTTACCAACAAGGGAGACTATATGTCCATGGTGTCGTGGTACAGCAGATTGCATCGCAGAAAAGCTGTTGGCAGTAACTCTGCTGAGTGCCGTGCTGTGGTGTCTGCTGTGCAGCATGCTCGATCCCTTCAGCACATACTAACCTGGTTGCAAACTCAGGCTGGCAGCAAGGCTGATGTGCATGCTCACTTACACACTGACAGTCAGTCAGTCATTAGTTTCCTTAACAAGAAATCTGTGACTGCTGCTGTGCATACTGATCTGGACTGGGTGATTTTGAAACAGGAAACAAGCTATTTTTCCAGCTGGCAGCATCTGCCAGACGAGGAGCACCTGGCTGACGCATTGACCAAGATTCCGTCATTAGCAGCAACCCAGTACCAGCTTCTGTGTGATGCCATGAATCCCTACCTGTCTAGTCAGACAAATGGATGATGAAATAGGGCACTCCAGACTAATGGTGCAGACTATGGTCTTTCCCAGCTGGTGGCAACTTGGCAACCAACATAATCATTTCTTGATGTGCCCCCTGGTTTTTCCATAGCCACTCATCACTCCCCTGACTTGTACAAACAGGGGATCCTAGGTTCAGAAACCTCAAAGACACTGTCAGATTTAAAGGCAATGGGGTCTGTGGGCGCTTTAATTCACAACGTCCATTGTGGTCTGATATGAGTTTTCCTGTACCAATGTCTTATTCATGATATTGCCAAGTACCTGAAAAAAACACCAAGGAATAAAAACTGGAGGTGCAGCACTGATGCCTTAAAAAAAAAAAAAAAAAAAAAAAAAAAAAAAAAGAATAAAACTGGAGTTAGCCTCTAGTCGTGGACATAGGCTAAGTACCAGATAGCAATGTGCTATCTGGGGTTTCGCACGTGTAGGCTCGGTCAGAAGTCCCGGCTATATGTGATTCGGCAGGCTAGACTATTCGATAGCCGAGTCCTGGTGACGGACGCCAGTACCCAAGTAGGATTGGCGGTACGGCGTCGCCAGTACCCACTCGGGACTGACATTGAGGTGTCGGATGTTGGACTAAGGTCCTGAGAGTCTAGCAGTGGCGTCGCGCCACTCAGGCTGCACCACAGAGCCCAACGGCCACTGTCGGCTGCTCCAGACGTGGCGGCCAGGCAGGGCGTTGCTTGTCGACAATGCTAAATGCCCTTGTGCACGTTGGGTGCGGGGCTTGTGATTTATTGTAATAAACACATGCGTTAGGCCATTGAGCATTGAGAGGTCCATTCGTTTATTAACTAGGTATGCCGCACGATTTCCCGCGCTCCCTTCAGCGAGACCTGTTCAGAACAAAGCTCTGTAAGAACCCAAACAGTGTGCTCTTAAAAGAACCCAAAAAGGCCGGTTCTGCTGAGCACTACTGGCCCAAAAGCGTGCTTTTGAGATTCCTACGGCAGCTTACGGCAGGTGCAGTTCTTGATTCCTTAACCCTTAAATGGTGTACACTCAGTCCTATTAATAAACGGACTGAGTTGCACATCTTTGCAAATTTGTTGTGTATGGCCTAAAAACAATTTCTGGCCACCCCTTGGTACCAAGCATGCATATATGTTGATTTTCATGGGGGATAGGTCACTGGTCCCAAATCAGTTACTTTGGGGTGCTATATAAATAGCGCACACCCCAGGGGGGTACGGAAAATCGGGATTTGACATGTACACAATGCAATATCTGTTGTGTTACAATGCTGTTGGCCCTGGAATTTCAAAGGCAGATGAAAATAATCCTAGGAAGGCCATAGGAACACTGACTTAATTCAAGGAATGTTACAGAGCTCTACACGCCACGTAGCAAAAAGTCAAAAATAAATCAGTCCGTTTAAACGGACTGAGTTTTTTTGCTACTATTTGCTGACAAACCAATGCAAAACTTTATTCCATACGGTATAAACATGTGGCAAGACACACAAATGCACAAAATTGTCAAGCCCAGGTGTTGGCCCAAGACACCATGCCATAAAACATACGAACATGTGCCAGCATAAACATGCGCGCGCGGCGGTAGCCATGCATGCAAAGGTCGAGCTATCCCTATGCTAAGGTGACCTATGCAGCTACTTGGCTACCATCTACGACGCGCGCCTCCTGTTCCTCAGAGCACGCCGCCTCGCATGCCCTGTCAGCAGCCCAGCACGTACCCTCTGCAGCCCTTGTGGTGCGCCCGTTGGACTCAGCCCACTCCCTGCCAGCCGCGCTACGGCTCGTGAGCGGCTGCTGGGCGCGCTGCTTCAGGTCGCCCCCGTCCAGGCCGGTCAGCAGCCCCCCGTGGTACACGTTCCAGCAGGAGCCCACGCACAGCGCCGTGTCGCAGTCCTTGCACCAGAAGTTGGTGCGCTTGCGCACCTTCTCGACTGCGCACACCACGCACTGCGCCTGTTCCACGAAGGGGATGCGCTCTGGCTCCAGGTGCGTGCCGGTGAGGCGGCCGTCACGCCCGGGATGGTGGATATGTGGCTCAGCGAGGAGAGACGCCACCCTGCCGCCTGTCCACTGATTGGTGCACAGCTCGTCGGCCAGCTTGCTCAAGAAGCCAGCATGGCTGAACACGTCAGCGCGGCCAGTGTGGGTGAGCTTAATGTGCAGGATGAAGGCGTTGGTGATCGAGTTGGCCAGGTGGCCAGTTGCAGCCCTGTGCCACCAAATGCGCGTCACGAGCGCATCCTGCACAGGGTATTCAGCCCCGAACTGGTCCTGCAGGTCCACTGCCGTGTAGGTCCCCCAGTAGATCGGCACCAGGCTGGGGGCAGGCACCGTGATGCGAATGTCGCGCCCCCCGTGGCGGCTGACCTCCACCTCGGTGAGCGGGATCCCCTTGGACGCCATCCACACCGTCTTCCTGTCCTGCCACGCCACGAGGGTGAGCCCATCCTGATCGACAGCCCACGCGTAGTCCCCCTGCTCCGGCCTGCGCCCCAGCTGGTCCTTGACCTCCTTGAAGGGAAGCCCACGCCGGTTGGGCATGATAGTGCCCACCACCTGGTAGCCCTGCACGTCGTGGAGCTCCTCCAGCATGACAGTCGCGGCTGGTGTATAGAAGCGGTCGGTGGCGATCCTGCATGGGTGCGGCAGCTCGCCCGCCAGCATCTTGGTGATCTTGAACGTGTGCATGCTGCTCCTCGGGCAGCTTGTCGTACATAGGTGTGCGCGTGGTAGAGGTAGCCCGTTGGCCAGTCGCAGATGCAATACTGCTTGATGTGGAACGGGGACGGCTTGGTCGGGTTATAGCACCGGATGGGGCACAGCTTGTGCCGCGTCGAGATGGATCGCTCCTCGATGGCAGCCTGCTCCCCTGGCACGAAGTACTTCTTGTATGCTGCATTCAGCAGCTCCTCCAGCCAGAGGAACTGGAACTAGCCTCCACTCGCGTGTCTGGCGGTTCTCAGGGCGGTCTGCGGTGTTCCTGAAATGGAGATAGCGGCAAATCTGGTCAAACCTCTAGGTTTAGTAGCCATGACCTGCTGCAGGTTGACAGGAGCTGCAGCACCCATGGGCAGCCCAGTAAAGTAGTCTCCTCTTGCAGGCAGACGCACCAGAGACATGGTGATGATGATGCCCAAGAACTTGCCGAGCTCGTGGATAGTCATTGGTGTGCATTCCCGAGCTCCAGGCTTGCCAGCGCGCAGCTCGCTGCTGTTCAGCATACCAGTTGGTCTCAGCAACGATGGGCTCGAGCACAGTCTTGGGTCCGATCCCAAAACAGAAGGAACAGCTCAAGAGGACCAAACCTGTGCGCACGGCCGGGAATGTTCTTGTACTGTCGCCTTGCTGTCAAACGCCGCGGCGCAGGTAATAATTAATAATCTCGGGCAGAATTCCATCCTCAGGCTTTCCTGACCCGAAAATCCAGTCAATATCCTCCTGAGCACGACCAGCCGCACCGTCATCAGGCTAGCTGCTCCTCATCATCGGAATCGACCAGGTCTGGCACCTCGTCGGCCTGCTCCTCATCAGCGCTGCCTTCGGAGTTGTCATCGTCTGCAACCGGGGCTGGCTGCAGCTGACGCCTTCTGGGTGGATTCCGGAGTGCCGGTGCTCTGGCCGCACGGCCAGTCTTGTGCTTGGCACGCTTCTTGACCGGGCTCTGCCAAATATCCTCGCTGTCGCCATCGCCAGGCGAGGGGGGGTCAGATCCGTCGGCGGCACCCCCCTGCACCCCACCGTCGTCAACATCATCCTGCACTGCGGCATCGCCATCATTCTCATCGCCACCGTCACCATCTACCGAGCCTGCAGCCTCGGCGACCTTCCTCTGATAAACCTGCGCCTTTGTGAAGTCGTACTTCTTCGGATCGCCCTCGAAAACACATTTCGCGATAGTGCATGCGCGGTTCAGCGACACTACAGACCCAGGAATGCGCACGGTAGCATGATTTTCCCCGAAATTCTCGCCTGCCCAGCCAGCACTGAATATATAGCCGGTGGTATACCGAAAGCTTAATTCCACGTCTGAGCAAAAATCCTGACTGCGCGCCACCGGGAGGCGACGCCATGGCTGCCGTCGTTACTCGTCATTTTCGCGGTCTTCCTCGTTTTGGTCTTTTTTTTCCCGCCCGACGGTACCTTTTGACCAGGGTACCCCCCTGGATATTTTAACTCATAGGTCCCTGACCAGATGTCCAAAAGTGGTAAACCAGGGGTGCACGAGATTCTACAAATCTAGATAGTAGATCTCAACGCTGGTCTAGTCAGAATCTTAAAAGGTTTGCTAGAATCTGAGCTAGTTCTGCCACAAACTCGGTCCGTTTAATAGGACTGAGAAAAACTCAGTCCTACAAAACGGACCGAGAACCATTTAAGGGTTAATTAACATAAGAACAAAGCGGACTTTGCTCTTCTCCGGAACCTCCCGAGTCTATACAAGCAGCTGCATGTGGAAGCCCCCCATGGGCTCAAGAAATGTCATAATGTAGTCACACCCATGTTTGGTTCAGTGATGCAACCTGGACACTTCTAGCCATACCAGTCGTGCAACGCCAATGCAGGGTATATAACGTAGCCATGCATGCAGTGACTAATACGCACATATGCCTAAATTAATTAATTAATTAATAGACAAATTAATTAATTAATCTATTAATTAATTAATAGACACGTGACTGCGTCACGTGAGCATAAGTCCTCAGCGGGAGAGGAACATGGGATGGAATGGATGGTATAAGCTATCTATGTCCTAGTTACAGGGGTGTGGGCACCGCGGCCCGAATCGCTATGAATGCCATACTTGGTCACACGCGGAGCCCCCACAGGCTTGGGGGTGGTCTCCTTCATTACTACTTGCCATCTATCCTTGCGCACCATCTGCCTCCATATTACAGACAAACCAGCAGGCTGCCCGGGGGTGAGCCCGTCACGTCTATGTAGTGTAGCACATGTCCATGCCGAGTCTATCACGAAATGTCCACGGGTGGCGGCCCTGCCGCGCGCGGCCGGGGGCACGCCAGGTTAGGACATATCGTCCAGGCTGGGCGGGCTTGGTGCCAGCTAGTCTATCTGAGGTATCTACCTGATCTGTGCGAGCCAGGTGCCCGGCTAGGCCCAGGCGCCTGTGCCTAATAATGTGGGAAACATAGGGCAAATCAGCGTACAAATCCTCATTACTAATGTGCAAACCAAAGGGGATGTTAAGGGCCTGGCGCAGGATCTTGGTGACGGCGCCGTCGAGTCGCTGCTCCAGCTCCTGCGTCAGTGCCCACGTCTCGGCGCCGTAGGTCAGGATCGTCAGAATGACGACCTTGAAGAGGTCACGCTTGACGATCCGGGGTAGGGCGGGGTTGCTCCACCAGCGGCGGTGGTCATGGAGGTGCGCCCACGCCATGCCGATCCGTGCATCGTCATGTCGTCCTCGCAGTCGGGAAGCCAACTGCCGAGCAGCTTGAAGCGGCCTGAAGGAGGGTAGTTGACCTCGGCATCGTCTAAGAGGCGGAGTGTGGGTGGGGGCCCTGCCATGCCGAGGGCCAGGGCCTCCGTTTTGGGGCTGATTTCTAGACCATGCTTAACCGCCCGAGCCTCGCCCGAGTGCCAGGCAGTCCAGCCAAAGTTGGGCAGACTCCGGCTTCTCGATGAGCGTGATGTCGTTGGCATAAATGAGGTCAGCTATTGAATTCTGCCTGTTAGTCGGCCCCTCTTCCCCAAGCTCGTTCGTGATCGCTAGGCCAGGGGCACGGCCTGCAATGCTAGCAAAGCGAGCACGTGCCTGCCTGGCGCATAACATAATCCACTACAATAATAAACAGGTACGGCGACAGGACGCAACCCTGCCAGACGCCGGCCTGCAGTGGGCATGGCGGGGTAATGTCGTGTTAATGAGTGCGCACCGAAGTGGTCGACCCCTCATACAGCGTGCGGATGACGGTAATCATGCAGGGGAGTGGGGACGCGAGCGCGAGCAAGTACAGCCCATAGAGCGTCCCAGAGGACAGAATCAAAAGCCTTGATGAAGTCGACGAACATCAGGATGGCGGGAAACTCACCAGGTTGCAGGTCTGAGCGATTTCCTCGAAGAGGCGACGCGCGACGAAGATGGCCATGACGGTGTTGCCCAGGTAGGAAGCCCATTTGACTTTCCCCAAGGTGACAGTCGAGAGCAGAACGGAGGCGGTTGAGGATCATGCGCATGAACAACTTGAGTGCGGCGCTCTGGATGCAGACTCCTCTGTAGTTGGCGGGGTCGTCAGGGGAACCTTTGTTTTTGTACAGCATAATACGGTAGCTGTGCTGCCACTCAGGAATCGGCGGCGCGTCGGCAAGCAGGATCCGGTTGCAGACGTCAAGCAGGAACCCCGTGAGCGCCGTCAGCTTAATCACCGGGGCTGGGAGCTGGTCAGGTCCAACGGCGGCATAGAAGCGGAGTTGCTTTGCGGCGGTGCTCAGCTCGAGCTCGGTGAACGGCGGGAGCTGGTTGGGGTCGGCCAGGGGCTCCGTCAGGGCTGGGTACGTGTAGTCCTGCTCAGCGGCGGGCCGGCGTGGGCGGCGCAGGGACGTCCGCAGGCGCTACTGCCAGGCGTGCGGCCGCCAGAGGGCCAAGCGGCGGAGGCGGCGGGGGGGCGCCGAGCAGCCGGGACTGGGAGAAATACCACTGGTCGAGCTGCTGCTGCCGTGAGCCAGAGAGCGTCCGCGGCGCCGGCTGCGCGCCGCCGGCGGGCCGTTGGGCGTGACGCAGGCGGGTCCAGGCGCGTACTTGCCGTGCTGGTCCTTGAGGTGGGCGAAGTGCTCGCGGACATGAAGGTCCTCCTGCTCCTTGGTCGCCTGCCGGATGGCCGAGTGGTAATCGGCTTTGAGGCGGGCGTAGCGGGCGGGGTCGATCGCTGTTGGAGGGGATTCATAAGTGTTTGCTCAATTTCATAAATTTTACTCAATTTTTCCACATGTGATTAAATCCTTATATTTGTCAATAAAGCAGGGGTCATCCAGCCTTCAGACCATGAAAATAGACCACCCACAAAAATTGGGCTCATTCTGAGCTCAAATGGTGACATGTGACAGCATACATGTGCAGTTTTTCGTCATTTTCCCCCTTTTCTTACATGAAACAAATATGAATAGTGAACAAATGAACTCATATCAGGCTGGATTCTTGCAGGCAGCATTTATACCATGAAAATAGACCACCCACAAAAATTGGGCTCATTCTGAGCTCAAATGGTGACATGTGACAGCATACATGTGCAGTTTTTCGTCATTTCCCCCCTTTTCTTACATGAAACAAATATGAACAGTGAACAAATGAACTCGTATCAGGCTGGGTTCTTGCAGGCAGCATCTATACCATGAAAATAGACCACCCACAAAAATTGGGCTCATTCTGAGCTCAAATGGTGACATGTGACCGCATACATGTGCAGTTTTTCGTCATTTTCCCCCTTTTCTTACATGCAACAAATATGAATAGTGAACAAATGAACTCATATCAGGCTGGATTCTTGCAGGCAGCATCTAGACCATGAAAATAGACCACCCACAAAAATTGGGCTCATTCTGAGCTCAAATGGTGACATGTGACAGCATACATGTGCAGTTTTTCGTCATTTTCCCCCTTTTCTTACATGAAACAAATATGAACAGTGAACAAATGAACTCATATCAGGCTGGGTTCTTGCAGGCAGCATCTAGACCATGAAAATAGACCTCCCTCAAAAATTGGGCTCATTCTGAGCTCAAATGGTGACATTTGACCGCATACATGTGCAGTTTTTCGTCATTTTCCCCCTTTTCTTACATGAAACAAATATGAATAGTGAACAAATGAACTCATATCAGGCTGGATTCTTGCAGGCAGCATCTAGACCATGAAAATAGACCACCCACAAAAATTGGGCTCATTCTGAGCTCAAATGGTGACATGTGACAGCATACATTGCAGTTTTTCGTCATTTTCCCCCTTTTCTTACATGAAACAAATATGAACAGTGAACAAATGAACTCATATCAGGCTGGGTTCTTGCAGGCAGCATCTAGACCATGAAAATAGACCACCCACAAAAATTGGGCTCATTCTGAGCTCAAATGGTGACATTTGACCGCATACATGTGCAGTTTTTCGTCATTTTCCCCCTTTTCTTACATGAAACAAATATGAATAGTGGACAAATGAACTCATATCAGGCTGGATTCTTGCAGGCAGCATGTAGACCATGAAAATAGACCACCCACAAAAATTGGGCTCATTCTGAGCTCAAATGGTGACATGTGACAGCATACATGTGATCAGCATACATGTGCAGTTTTTCGTCATTTTCCCCCTTTTCTTACATGCAACAAATATGAATAGTGGACAAATGAACTCATTTCAGGCTGGATTCTTGCAGGCAGCATTTATACCATGAAAATAGACCACCCACGAAAATTGGGCTCATTCTGAGCTCAAATGGTGACATGTGACAGCATACATGTGCAGTTTTTCGTCATTTTCCCCCTTTTCTTACATGAAACAAATATGAATAGTGAACAAATGAACTCATATCAGGCTGGATTCTTGCAGGCAGCATTTATACCATGAAAATAGACCACCCACGAAAATTGGGCTCATTTTGAGCTCAAATGGTGACATGTGACAGCATACATGTGCAGTTTTTCGTCATTTTCCCCCTTTTCTTACATGAAACAAATATGAATAGTGAACAAATGAACTCATTTCAGGCTGGATTCTTGCAGGCAGCATCTAGACCATGAAAATAGACCACCCACAAAAATTGGGCTCATTCTGAGCTCAAATGGTGACATGTGACAGCATACATTTGCAGTTTTTCGTCATTTTCTCGGTTAACTTACATGAAACAAATATGAATAGTGAACAAATGAACTCATATCAAGTTGGATTCTTGCAGGCAGCATTTAGAAAATGCACATTGCCAGCTTTTACGTCATATCCCATTGAAAAAAAATAGATGAGCCATGAGCCATGAAACCTGTTCACCCAAATATGGTTTTATCCCATTTGATATATGTTCTACCAATTGTAAGGACATGTAATAAACCTATGAACCAAGGTCATAAGACACGGAATGTGTTGATCACAAGGCTGCTAGCCGCAAAGCATGCACCGAGAAGGTAGGGCAGCCATGAAAAATTAAAAGCCACATGCGGCAAGGCTAGTCATCAGAGTCTGAATCAGGAATGATGGGAGGCCGGCGCTTGTGGCGCGGGGTGGCCTTGGCTTGCTTCATTGCCGTGGAACGCTGGGCGACCTGCTTGCGAATGCACTCAGTAATGTCCGCCTTCCCTCGCGCAATGCTCGCAGGTGGAAGATTTGGCAACTGCACACCGGGGCATGCGCAAAGCGCAGCCTGCACCTCATCAAATCCCACTATTTCATCGTCGCCATCGGAGTATAGCAGATGGGCCATGTCGTGCTCCTTACTAAAGGCCGTCACGAGCGATTATTCTAGCTCCGCAAAATTATTGCAATCAGCCAATTTGATCGAATTCACCATCGTCTCGCTCGGGGTTGGCACGCCTCTCCCAATGATGCCTCTCCTGCCTCTTTTGTGGCTCGATCTTCCACCGACTCAGCGCGGCGTATGAAAGTTCCATTCATGCAGAATTCATTCACCGACCCCCAACACTGACCGTACAGCCAGAACATACGAAAAGGTCTTGCATTCTCAATGAAAATGGGCTGTAACGGCATTCCATTGAGAATTCCATTCAGAACTCATTCACCGACCCCCAACACTGACCGTACAGCCTGAATTGGGCTGAACATGCGAAAAGGACTTGCATTCTCAATGAAAATGGGCTGTTGCGGCATTCCATTGAGAATTCCATTGAGAACTCATTCACCGACCCCCAACACTGACCGTACAGCCTGAACTGGGCTGAACATGCGAAAAGGACTTGCATTCTCAATGAAAATGGGCTGTTGCGGCATTCCATTGAGAATTCCATTGAGAACTCATTCAACGACCCCCAACACTGACCGTACAGCCTGAACTGGGCTGAACATGCAAAAAGGTCTTGCATTCTCAATGAAAATGGGCTGTTGCGGCATTCCATTGAGAATTCCATTGAGAACCCATTCACCGACCCCCAACACTGACCGTACAGCCTGAACTGGGCTGAACATGCGAAAAGGACTTGCATTCTCAATGAAAATGGGCTGTTGCGGCATTCCATTGAGAATTCCATTGAGAACCCATGCACCGACCCCCAACACTGACCGTACAACCTGAACTGGGCTGAACATGCGAGAAACGAAGGACCATCCAAAAGTGAAAAAATTCTGATTCAAACAGTCCGCGGTGTTGTCCGAGCCTCGCATGCAAATGGCATTTGAATGAACAAAGCACAGTGACCGTCGTCTTTGCGCGCGCGCGGCTGCAGGTGCGTACAGCCTGCCAAGCACTACCGGTAATTACTTTGTGCGCGCACGAACAAAACCAACGTCGCCGGCGATTGTTTACCAAAACGTGCCTGCATAATATGATATGGCAATGAGTGAAACTGAGAACCAGAGGGCAAAACGCCTGTGTTATGCAAATACTTTAGGTGTTTGCGTGTTAGATCATGAAGATGGGGCAGATAACCAATGTCAGGGGAGATTGACGTGCAGGTGCTTTGTGTACGTCGAAAATATTGTTCATGAACGGATTTTGGCAACGGTGAAGAAATTCTGGAAGCTACGTAGATGGCATGATAGGTCAGTATGCTGTTCGGTTTTACAATTTCTTTTTCCGCCCAGTAGCTGCGGATATCGCGAGTATGGGTTATGGTACGCTTCTGGGCTAATGGGCGACCCGGGCAACAGAGGGACCTGGGCAGTTAGATGGGTCAAAGAGTCTCCATTTTTTCGTCGTGATATCGCAGTCACGCCTGGCGAAAACCACGGCGAGCGCGAGCCATATTTTACTTTTGCCGCAAGGCTGGGTGCTTCCCGGGCGTCACCGTCCTTTAATATATATTTCTTGAGCTGTTCCGCGCAGCTGGCGGCCTGGGCGCACGTCAAGAACAAGGTTCCGGATGTCATCCGCAACCGCGTCGTTCTAAATAAGCGTGTCAAGAGTATCGTAGCTTATAACTCCCGCAGACTTTATGATTCCGGTTCTTTTCGATGCCCAACGTCGTGGTTGTGATTACGCCTATGTCCGGGGAACTTAAAGGAAGTTTGCTGGGTAATGCTTTCTTTTCCCGTGTTGTCACTGAAAAGGTAAACGGCCTTGTGTCGTCAAAACAGCAGCAAGCAGAAGTCACTGTGCTTAGAATTGCAATGTGGTAGTTTGATTTAAAACATATACTGCCTTGTTGCTGAAAACTTTTTCAAGGCCTGCTGGGATGTTGCCCATATGTTTCCAACGCTTTAACTCATGTCCAAGTGAGCTAGACTGGCTTGGAAACTTGAGCTTGTCATGCTTACATTGTGCTTGTATTGCTATTTGTGCCTCTTTGCAGTATCTGCTTTATATATAATTGAAGGCTTCAGCATCATTGTCGAGCACCGTGGTGGCAGCCAAGCCTCCAATAACGATCATGGACCTAACCTTGCCAAGTATTTGCTTCTTATTATTTCATTCTTTGGACTGAGCTAGCTTTGAGCTAGCTTTACACCTGCTGTTTGGCCTGCACCATGGTCCCTGGCTGCCAGTTACATTTTGTGCCCCCCCCGGCAGGCTGCAGGGTCTAGGATAGCGAGGGTGTAACGTAGTAGACATGTTGTGGGCACCCTGGGTGCATTTTCAGGACCAGCCTTTACTTTACCTGGCCCTGCCTTCTTTCTGGGCATATTGTTGACTTGAGTGCTTGTTGGTCACTCGCGTAGCGACCCCCCTGCATTCATAAATCGTAAACCATTATACAATGAGCATATTTCATGGATGTTAAGCTTGCAAGAATCCAGCTTGATATGAGTTCATTTGGTCATGATTCCTATTTGTTTCATGTAAGAAACCGGTGCAAATGGCGTAAAACTGCATATTCATACTGTCACATGTCACCATTTGAGCTCATAATGAGCCCAATTTTTGTAGGTGGTGTAGTATTATGGTTTAAATGTAGCTTGCAAGAATCCAGCTGGATATGAGTTCATTGGTTCATGATTCCTATTTGTTTCATGTAAGAAACCGGTGCAAATGACAAAAGGTTGCATATTTATACTGTCACATGTCACCATTTGAGCTCATAATGAGCCCAATTTTTGTAGGTGGTCTAGTATTATGGTTTAAATGTAGCTTGCAAGAATCCAGCTCGATATGAGCTCATTTGGTCATGATTCCTATTTATTTCGTGTAAGAAAACGATGAAAATGGCGTAAAACTGCATATTTATACTGTCACATGTCACCATTTGAGCTCATAATGAGCCCAATTTTTGTAGGTGGTGTAGTATTATGGTTTAAATGTTGCTTGCAAGAATCCTGGCAGCTCGATATGAGTTCATTTGGTCATGATTCCTATTAGTTTCATGTAAGAAACCGGTGCAAATGACGAAAAGCTGCATATTTACACTGTCACATGTCACCATTTGAGCTCAGAATGAGCCCAATTTTTGTGGGTGGTCTATTTTCATGGTCTAGATGCTGCTTGCAAGAATCCAGCCTGAAATGAGTTCATTTGTTCACTATTCATATTTGTTTCATGTCAGAAAAGGGGGAAAATGACGAAAAACTGCACATGTATGCTGTCACATGTCACCATTTGAGCTCAGAATGAGCCCAATTTTTGTGGGTGGTCTATTTTCATGGTCTAGATGCTGCCTGCAAGAATCCAGCCTGAAATGAGTTCATTTGTCCACTATTCATATTTGTTTCATGTAAGAAAAGGGGGAAAATGACGAAAAAATGCACATGTATGCTGTCACATGTCACCATTTGAGCTCAGAATGAGCCCAATTTTTGTGGGTGGTCTATTTTCATGGTCTACATGCTGCCTGCAAGAATCCAGCCTGAAATGAGTTCATTTGTCCACTATTCATATTTGTTTCATGTAAGAAAAGGGGGAAAATGACGAAAAACTGCACATGTATGCTGTCACATGTCACCATTTGAGCTCAGAATGAGCCCAATTTTTGTGGGTGGTCTATTTGCATGGTCTACATGCTGCCTGCAAGAATCCAGCCTGAAATGAGTTCATTTGTCCACTATTCATATTTGTTTCATGTAAGAAAAGGGGGAAAATGACGAAAAACTGCACATGTATGCTGTCACATGTCACCATTTGAGCTCAGAATGAGCCCAATTTTTGTGGGTGGTCTATTTTCATGGTCTAGATGCTGCCTGCAAGAATCCAGCCTGATATGAGTTCATTTGTTCACTATTCATATTTGTTTCATGTAAGAAAAGGGGGAAAATGACGAAAAACTGCACATGTATGCTGTCACATGTCACCATTTGAGCTCAGAATGAGCCCAATTTTCGTGGGTGGTAGTTAGGTTAATATTGTGCGGAAACCTTTTTGCCACTTGGGCTACTCAGGTTCCGCACAATATTACCGGCGATAACCACTCGCCGGACACTCAAGTTCACGACGTCGTGAACTTGAGTGTCCGGCGAGTGGTTATCGCCGGTAATATTGTGCGGAACCTGAGTAGCCCAAGTGGCAAAAAGGTTTCCGCACAATATTAACCTAACTAAAACCTAGCCTCTTGGGGCGAGGACGAATCACTAGGCTCGGAACACCCGTATGCATGAATATGATCGAATATAAGCATCTCGTTGGTGCAAATATCGATATGAATATGATCGAATATGAGCATCTCCTTGGTGCGCATATGATTAGAGCCGGGTGCCAAATCGGAACGAATTATTCCCCCAAATAATCCGCTTCCGAGTGGATTCGAACCTGCGCCCCGCAAGGATCCAGGTCTTAGTTAGGTTAATATTGTGCGGAAACCTTTTTGCCACTTGGGCTACTCAGGTTCCGCACAATATTACCGGCGATAACCACTCGCCGGACACTCAAGTTCACGACGTCGTGAACTTGAGTGTCCGGCGAGTGGTTATCGCCGGTAATATTGTGCGGAACCTGAGTAGCCCAAGTGGCAAAAAGGTTTCCGCACAATATTAACCTAACTAAGACCTGGTTCCTTGCGGGGCGCAGGTTCGAATCCACTCGGAAGCGGATTATTTGGGGGAATAATTCGTTCCGATTTGGCACCCGGCTCTAATCATATGCGCACCAAGGAGATGCTCATATTCGATCATATTCATATCGATATTTGCACCAACGAGATGCTTATATTCGATCATATTCATGCATACGGGTGTTCCGAGCCTAGTGATTCGTCCTCGCCCCAAGAGGCTAGGTTTTAGTTAGGTTAATATTGTGCGGAAACCTTTTTGCCACTTGGGCTACTCAGGTTCCGCACAATATTACCGGCGATAACCACTCGCCGGACACTCAAGTTCACGACGTCGTGAACTTGAGTGTCCGGCGAGTGGTTATCGCCGGTAATATTGTGCGGAACCTGAGTAGCCCAAGTGGCAAAAAGGTTTCCGCACAATATTAACCTAACTGTGGTCTATTTTCATGGTCTACATGCTGCCTGCAACAGTCCAGCTTTAGGTACCCTCAGATCTGAAAGATTTTTTTTTACTCATTTGAAGACTTGTGAAATTGAGCAAACACCTATGAATCCCCTCTTGTCGCGCAGGGCTTGCCGGGCCTGGATCAGGACGGCGGGGAGCTGGTGCAGGCTGGTGAATTAAGCGGGGCGGGCGGCGGGGGCCGGGGCAGCAGGGCCCCGGCCGCGGGCAGCTTGTCAGCGAGGTGCCGAAGGGCCGCGATGCCGGGCCGGCAGCGAACAGCTGGGCGTGGCTGGCCGGGATGTCCAGCGCCTCGACGAACGCCTCTGCCGCGCGCTTGTGGGCTTGTTTTTCAGGGAAGTCCTCCAGAGCGTCGTCAGATTTCTCAAGCAACTGAAGTGTGCGCAAATCAGGTGGTGCCACGTGCTTACGAAAGGGCGAGGGGAATCACAGGCGGATGCGGGCGGTGACGATGCGATGATCGGAGCGCACCATGCAGGGGGATCACATGCGAGCGAGCAGCTAGTATACAGATCCTTGATGACGCTTGCGCATTACATACAACATAGTCAATGCAGTGTTCAGTGCCAGTTGGCGAGGTGTGTGTGACCAAAGCATCTGGACTATGTGGAAAGCGGGTGTTGGCAGTGACCAAATCGCATGTCGTAAGCAATTAATCAGCAAAAAGTTCAGTGTTGGCATTGGAGACCGTACCGTTGGGGGCGTGCTGACATCCGCCAGTACCCGGTGGTAGCGTGCCAGGCGTTGGCGTCCAGCAGCAGAGCGAGGTAGTTGCGACCAGGGATGCCGTTCGCCAGGTTCTCCAGCGCTGCAAAGAAGTCCTTGCGGTCTTGTTCTGGGTGGCCGGAGTGGGGTGCGTAACCAACGCCCACCGTCAGGGCGTAGGTCGAGTGGCCCTCCATCGAATGAAAAGTGGCCACAAGGAGCCGAGCGTTGACCAACTGGGGTTCGCCCATGTGGCGTACGGCGAGCGGGGAGCAGAGGAGACCGACGCCCCCGTTCCCGGTGCCCGTCGCCGCCTCCGTAGTAGAACCGCCAGCCATCGATGTCGTCAGCAGCAAGGGCAGTTGATGCGCGGGCCGATGCACAGTGCGCCTGTGTTCTTGGATTCCCAGGATGGCGATATTATTGTCGATGCAGAAACCAATAAGATTGGAGACTCGATGGCACTGACAGTCGTCATTGCGCAGGCAGTGACAGCGGTCAGCGTCGGGCTGGAGCGTGCGGGCGTTGAAGGTGGCGATGACCAAGGGCGCGCGTTGACCGAAAAGGGGGGTGCAGGCGGGGGTGGGGGCGGAGATAGAGCAGGGTGGTGATGGGGGTGGGGGTGGATCGAGGTGGTGGGGTAGGGGGGGCGGGTTGGGGACTTATGCTTTCAATCACCGTTTCGATTCTTCCTGCCAACGCGTCGAGGCGACGCCGACGGTTGGCTCGGGTGGCCAGGTAGAATGAGTCTGCGTCTGCACGCGTAAGAAATGCGTGCAGTCTGAGGAGGTTTCGGAGGCGGCCGCGCGAGGCGGGGCGAACCTGGCTCACTGCCGACCCGTTGCTCTCTCTCCGACAGCCCGAGGGCTGCGAAGGCAACGGGGCGGGAAGGGGAGTTAGGCAGATCCCACTGCCAGAGCCGCGGAGCCGCGGGGTCGCGAGCGTCGTCATTGATAGGAGAGAAGGGTTCACAGCGCGGGCTCCGGCTCAGGTGCAAAGCAAACGAATTTATTAGGGGGACGGCCAAGCCTGGCAGCCATACCTGAGCTGAAGTTGCCCCGGCGGATCCCCACACGTGCTGGGGAGCAGGTGACCGTCGATGCCGGTGGCGATGGCGGTGACGGCGGGGGCCGAGCAGGGGGCTGGGGCGCTGGCACGGCGGTATCCATGGGGGTCGCCGTCATTGGAGGAAGGTCCTGGCCGTTATAATGCGGACGATGAAGACGCCATTAAAGAGGCGGGCATAGATGCTGCACCGTATAGTTGCGGGTTGGCCTGCTTGGCTGCATGCCCGAGCCTCGTGGACCTCCGGCCGGTTCATGCAGAGCGGCAGCCCGGGCCTCAAGCTGCTCCGGGGTATAGTAATCGTCGATGCTCAGTTGGGTATCATGTAGGTTCCGGCGGGCCTTCTGCACCTGCAGTTTGTCCTCCTTGCGGTGGAATTCCACCAAGACAGGGGCGGTGGGGCCGCCAAGCCGTCGTGCCGTTTTGATGACGACGCTTTGGGCCACGCCGAGCTTCCCCAGGAAGGGGTCGCCCCGGAGGTCGGTGCCCAGGCGTGCATCGTTGACGTTCGAGGGGACGCCACGTACCACAATACTACATGAGCGAATGGGTTCGTGCATAGCATCCCATGTGCTGGCCTTGACGGCTGTTTTGATTTTGTTGATGAGCTCCGTAGGGTTCTGAAGCGTGGCGGCATATATTAGGTGGTCTTGGCAGGTTTTATGGAAGCGGCAAGTTGTTGCTGGAGCTGGTGGAGGAGGAGCTGCTGCTGCTGCAGTCCTGCTGCAATGTGGGTGATGGCGGAGTGGATGGAGATCTCGGCGTGTGAGGAATGGGCGTGGTGGGTGGCGAGGTGGTTGTGGACAGGGTTGAGGGCAGCGTTGAGGAGGGGAGGGAGGCGATCGAAGCACGTATTGGCGACTTGCTTGGCGGTGATGTTGATGGCGGCGGCAACAGTGGGGTCGGCTCCCAGGTCCAGAGAGGCCATGACAAAACGCTCAAGCCTCAAGGGCGCTGTCGGAAAGACGGGAGCACGTCCACCAGACTGCGAGGCAGAGGTCGGTGTCGTCGGGGTTGTCGTGTCCGACAGGTGGGTAACCTGTTGGTTGCAGTCCCGGATCTCGCACTTTTTCTCGGCAGCCAGGTGCAGGGTGGTGAGGGCGGCAGCTCGGGACAGGCGCATGATGGCGTTAAGGCCTGGCCATTTGCCAGGTAAAAATGCGGCAGCTTCCTCGGCAGAAAAGGCCTCCTCGCGGGTATCCATGGCAGGGTCGTTGTTCGGCGGAGCGGTGGAGTGGAGCGGCTGGATGCTGACAGTGGCGTCCGGCATAGCGTGCAAGGGTGTTTCTAATGACGCCATGGCTTCATCAGCGAGTTGGTGCAGGGCCGCGGACGCTTGTGATTGCTGGGATGAGTCGTATTCCGCCATGCATATCGAGCTGAAAAAACAGCAATATTTGCTGGGCAGGGCGGTGCCGGTATCTTCGGAAATATTGAGCGATAGCTGTAGAAAATTATATCAGCGTGTTCGTCTTTAAAAGGCGAGTCTAATGCAACCAACCCGCTGAAATTTCATGGCCGGAGTCAAAAGTTATGAGCATTCTCGTATATTGCAACAGCGATATTTGCTGGGCAGGGCGGTGCCGGTATCTTCGGAAATATTGAGCGATAGCTGTAGAAAATTATATCAGCGTGTTTGTCTTCAAAAGACGAGTCTAATGCAACCAACCTGATGAAATTTCATGGCCGGAGTCAAAAGTTATGAGCATTCTCGTATATTGCATTCCGTCACCGCAGTCTGCCTCCATACTCCTGCCTCCATACCTTGCACAATCCTTACCGTGCACTATCTGCCTCCATACTTCTGCCTCCATACCTTGCACATGCCTAAAGCCTAGGCCAGTAGCAGACATCCCCCAGCCTAGCTATGCGTGACTCGCCTAGCACCGCCTGTTTGCATGCTCGCGTCTCCATGTAGTAATGCCATGCTCACCACACATATTTTTAATATATATTAAAAATATAATTACTTACAGCAGAGTGAAATCACTCAAACCAAAGCAAACGCCCAGCTATAAACCTATATATTAAAAATATAATTACTTACAGCAGAGTGAAATCACTCAAACCAAAGCAAACGCCCAGCTATAAACCTATATACAGAGCCATGTCAAAGCTCTATACTACGATAAGACCAATGGAAACGCCTAACGGGAGGAACCTAATAGCCCTGCTGCACCGCAAAATCAGCCCGCGTACGGCGGAGCATGATGTCAGCCATGGCCCGAGTCAGCGCCACCGACAAGCGCTGACGCCAATATGACGTCCAGGTCCGCGCCGACCATGGGGCCCGCTGGCCCTCCAGGTCCAGCCGGTCCTCCCGGAGCCGGCAACACTCCTTGAAGAAGGCGGAGGTCAGGGGCCCCATGGCCCCAAACTCCTCCAGGACAAAGGGCACCACACGATGGTGCCCGACGTCGCCGTAGGCCAGGAGCTTGGCCCGCTCCGCCCGGTCCGCCGTGTAACCTGCCGTGAGGGAGGCCCCAGCCACGTGGCTAAGAGCCAAGGGCCGCGCCACCGAAACGTCAATAAGCAGATGCCGGCCACCCCCCTCAAAGTCCAGCACCACGATGTCAGGCCGGTGGTTGGGGGAATAGAAGGCAGCGCCATCCGCATCCTCGGACCGGATGTTCGCGTGGGGGAAAACCGACCGGATCATGGCGAGCACCACCGTCAGGAGGACAGTGTGCAAATACAAATACCAATTCTGATTCTGTTGGCCCCCCATGCAGGCAAGGTAGTGAGTCCCCGTGGGATCCAGCGGCTGCCCACAGCTACCACAAGGCCGCCCGGCCGGAACAAGAGGCTGCGGGGCAAATAGCTCAGTGCCGGAGCGCCACCGAGTTTAAACCTACATACAGAGCCATGTCATATATATTAAAAATATAATTACTTACAGCAGAGTGAAATCACTCAAACCAAAGCAAACGCCCAGCTATAAACCTATATACAGAGCCATGTCAAAGCTCTATACTACGAAGTACGATAAGACCAATGGAAACGCCTAACGGGAGGAACCTAATAGCCCTGCTGCACCGCAAAATCAGCCCGCGTACGGCGGAGCATGATGTCCGCCATGGCCCGAGTCAGCGCCACCGACAAGCGCTGACGCCAATATGACGTCCAGGTCCGCGCCGACCATGGGGCCCGCTGGCCCTCCAGGTCCAGCCGGTCCTCCCGGAGCCGGCAACACTCCTTGAAGAAGGCGGAGGTCAGGGGCCCCATGGCCCCAAACTCCTCCAGGACAAAGGGCACCACACGATGGTGCCCGACGTCGCCGTAGGCCAGGAGCTTGGCCCGCTCCGCCCGGTCCGCCGTGTAACCTGCCGTGAGGGAGGCCCCAGCCACGTGGCTAAGAGCCAAGGGCCGCGCCACCGAAACGTCAATAAGCAGATGCCGGCCACCCCCTCAAAGTCCAGCACCACGATGTCAGGCCGGTGGTTGGGGGAATAGAAGGCAGCGCCATCCGCATCCTCGGACCGGATGTTCGCGTGGGGGAAAACCGACCGAATCATGGCGAGCACCACCGTCAGGAGGACAGTGTGCAAATACAAATACCAATTCTGATTCTGTTGGCCCCCCATGCAGGCAAGGTAGTGAGTCCCCGTGGGATCCAGCGGCTGCCCACAGCTACCACAAGGCCGCCCGGCCGGAACAAGAGGCTGCGGGGCAAATAGCTGGTGCCGGAGCGCCACCGAGTAGTGGCTGGGAGCCAAGGCGAATGGGGGGGCCATGGGAAGAGCACGAAGGTACGCCGAGCCCACACTCCGCAAGGAAAGCGAGAACAGCCACGCACGTCCCTGGGCGTTGAGGTCCGCGAAAAGAGCAATCCAATCAGCCGTGTGCAGAATACCCGCGTAGGTTTTCTGGTGTTTATCGATGACGCGAGCAGGGAATGCGGCGGGAGATTGAACGGAGGCGACCGAGGGAGTGCCGCGTCCATGTCATATATATTCAGCACCCACAGGGCGGGGGATGCCGGATCGGACACAGGATATGTAGGCGTGACATGGTAGCTCCAGGCGGATGGCGCTGCCTTCTATTCCCCCAACCACCGGCCTGACATCGTGGTGCTGGACTTTGAGGGGGGTGGCCGGCATCTGCTTATTGACGTTTCGGTGGCGCGGCCCTTGGCTCTTAGCCACGTGGCTGGGGCCTCCCTCACGGCAGGTTACACGGCGGACCGGGCGGAGCGGGCCAAGCTCCTGGCCTACGGCGACGTCGGGCACCATCGTGTGGTGCCCTTTGTCCTGGAGGAGTTTGGGGCCATGGGGCCCCTGACCTCCGCCTTCTTCAAGGAGTGTTGCCGGCTCCGGGAGGACCGGCTGGACCTGGAGGGCCAGCGGGCCCCATGGTCGGCGCGGACCTGGACGTCATATTGGCGTCAGCGCTTGTCGGTGGCGCTGACTCGGGCCATGGCTGACATCATGCTCCGCCGTACGCGGGCTGATTTTGCGGTGCAGCAGGGCTATTAGGTTCCTCCCGTTAGGCGTTTCCATTGGTCTTATCGTAGTATAGAGCTTTGACATGGCTCTGTATATAGGTTTATAGCTGGGCGTTTGCTTTGGTTTGAGTGATTTCACTCTGCTGTAAGTAATTATATTTTTAATATATGTATTAAAAATATAATTACTTACAGCAGAGTGAAATCACTCAAACCAAAGCAAACGCCCAGCTATAAACCTATATATGTTAAAAATATAATTACTTACAGCAGAGTGAAATCACTCAAACCAAAGCAAACGCCCAGCTATAAACCTATATATGTTAAAAATATAATTACTTACAGCAGAGTGAAATCACTCAAACCAAAGCAAACGCCCAGCTATAAACCTATATACAGAGCCATGTCAAAGCTCTATACTACGATAAGACCAATGGAAACGCCTAACGGGAGGAACCTAATAGCCCTGCTGCACCGCAAAATCAGCCCGCGTACGGCGGAGCATGATGTCAGCCATGGCCCGAGTCAGCGCCACCGACAAGCGCTGACGCCAATATGACGTCCAGGTCCGCGCCAACCATGGGGCCCGCTGGCCCTCCAGGTCCAGCCGGTCCTCCCGGAGCCGGCAACACTCCTATATATGTGATCTGGGAGCAGATGACGGCTTGCAAAGATTTAGACGGTGGCAGGTGGTTATATGCAGGGTACTATAAGTACTAACTGACCCCCAGCCAGTGGGGGTACTGCATGACGCGTGTGACGCGGAATTGGGTAAATATAGAGTGCTAGACAAGTCTCCCGCCCAGTCAGTATTTAGGCTCGAAACACACGCCCTGGCAGTGATCAAGCATTAGCTGGGTGATATAGCTAGGTGATCTAGTCGCTCTACACGTAAGCCATGGTAGAAGTCCGCAGGTGGAGGTTATCGGCCCTGAGGATAGCCGCTACACTACCGCCTCGTCTGCCATTACAGTAGAGGACAGCTCGGATGAGGATTACATCCCCATCTAGTGCTTAATTAACCGGAGGACCGGACCGCCAGGCCCAGCAACGGGAGGTCACCGACCGCGCTCGCCGCGAGTGCCGAGTGGTGCTACGTCGCTTCCCCCAGAAGCCAGGTGAGACGTCAACCTCTCTTGCTGACGAGCTCAAGAACCAGCTTCTTACCCTAGCTCATGGGCCTGGTAGGTGAGGTTACTAGAACTGCGTGGATGCCGACCGCCTTCCCCACTCACGGGACAAGGCGGCTCCCCCACCAGTCCTGCTCACCTTCCCCTCCCCTGAGGATAAGCAGCGGTTCCTCTCTCGTCGCAAGAGGTTGCACGACCGGCCTCACGGCTGGACGCTGGATGACGACCTGACCCCCGCTCAGCATGCAACAGCATCGACGCGACCTGTGGCCGGAATACCTCCGCCATAAGCAGGACCCCCAGAAGCCCAAGGTGTACTGGAGGGGCGGGGACCTGATTATCAAACATGCACAAGATGTGGACGCCCCCAGCAGGTTAGAATAGCAATAGCCCTAGCTTGTAACCATTGGCGTCACTGCCGCTAAGGCAGCCATGCCTTGAAATTGTTTGCCTAGCTGTGCCAACATACCTAGCTAGTCACGTGCCGCCAACGCACGGTACACAACCAGCCATAGCCTTAGCCTATAGTCCTAGTACAGCCATGCTGTCAGAAATATTGAGACTTGTAGGTCGAAAACGATAGTGACAATTAAAGATTACGCTTTATTATCATTGCATATTAAATCCCGGACTACCACCGTTTGTCCACCAAAACCATGATGTGGCTCCCGGGTGGGGACCATAAGCGTCAGCCATAACTCATGGCTCAGACCTTAGGTAAGTGCAACGTAGGTTGCGTCTTCCTCTTATGCACAAAGGTGCACAAAGTGTGAGTGCTCGACAGGCTGGCACAAAGATTGCGTAGCTTATCTGAAATGTGCTGAGAATGCGTTACGCAAGCCAGATTCCGTTAACACTCTCTAGTCGAGTAGTACGACTGAATAGTACGCTAGCTATAGGTCGTAGGACCCTGAACGTACAAGTCTTGATATAATGTGCCGGTTCTCGTAGCTTCGGCACTAATATCTTAGTCACTCCGTGACCAAATCATGAGCCGTAACATGACACGTGCTCACTGTCCCAACACTGCATAATACTTTGCCGATATTAATTATGGCCACAAATACGGCAGGCGGGTGCGATTATTAGGGACGCAACCCTAATACCTCCGTTTACAATGGATGGCCTATATGAAATATATTAACGGCAGGCAGTTGGGCACACAGGGTGAACTTCACCCCTGACACCCCCCTTGCACAATGCCTAAAGTGAAGACACTATGCAGGTACAATAGGGCCAACAGTTTCTCCCCGCTCAATTCAGGCAAGAGCCTAAAAAGCTGGGTGGGGCAGCCAGGTATAAACTGGCTCTCACACACCCCTTGTTCAACTTAAGCCGGTACACGCTCTGGTAAATCCAATGGTATCAAAATGCCCCCCTTGTTGGGTAGTTGGTAGGACTTTCTAGGTATAATAACCAGCACATTCCCCTTACCCAGGAAGCTTGATCACGATGAACCAATGTACCCATTGGGCATGAACATAAAGGAGAATTAAGACATGCACAAGCATGCCAACGCGGGGCACAATGCGCCCCCCCCCATGCTTTCAAAAGGATAAGCAATAACCAAAAAGGGCATCGGAATCAAAAAATTCCGACCTCTTCATTTCCATAGACAGCGCTGGCTTCTCGGCTCCGGGATCCCCGATGCCGCCGGCTCAATTCGCATAAAGATCGAGCACTTAAAACTCGAGCGAAACAGCGCCTTCCAACCGCACCCAAAAAAAGATAACCACAAAGCTCGTTTTCGGCTCACGTTCGCTCCTGGCATGGATTGAACTTGGATCTTCTGTAGCGCCAGCCTTCAATCGGCATGTCTGCCGCAGCTGCACTCACGAAATCTGGTGCTTTTGCTGGAATCAGGAAATATATGGCCCAGCGGCTCTGTAGGCCGCGGCCGACTGGCCACTTCCAGGCCGAGTGTGCGGCTTGCCAACAACAATGCCGCGAACTTCCGGGTAATATTCCATGACGTTACTTGCGTATCTCGCTAATTCGTAGCATGTCACGTTCTTCATCTTAACCCTAAGGTTTTTCTGTAATGGTTTTGTGTCAGAAATATTGAGACTTGTAGGTCGAAAACGATAGTGACAATTAAAGATTACGCTTTATTATCATTGCATATTAAATCCCGGACTACCACCGTTTGTCCACCAAAACCATGATGTGGCTCCCGGGTGGGGACCATAAGCGTCAGCCATAACTCATGGCTCAGACCTTAGGTAAGTGCAACGTAGGTTGCGTCTTCCTCTTATGCACAAAGGTGCACAAAGTGTGAGTGCTCGACAGGCTGGCACAAAGATTGCGTAGCTTATCTGAAATGTGCTGAGAATGCGTTACGCAAGCCAGATTCCGTTAACACTCTCTAGTCGAGTAGTACGACTGAATAGTACGCTAGCTATAGGTCGTAGGACCCTGAACGTACAAGTCTTGATATAATGTGCCGGTTCTCGTAGCTTCGGCACTAATATCTTAGTCACTCCGTGACCAAATCATGAGCCGTAACATGACACGTGCTCACTGTCCCAACACTGCATAATACTTTGCCGATATTAATTATGGCCACAAATACGGCAGGCGGGTGCGATTATTAGGGACGCAACCCTAATACCTCCGTTTACAATGGATGGCCTATATGAAATATATTAACGGCAGGCAGTTGGGCACACAGGGTGAACTTCACCCCTGACACATGCTACGCCCTGGCTATGTTCAGATTACTTGCCCACACTATACTTGTTATGCCACGCTTACATGGGTCTTATTGCACCCACAGTTTGCCGGATCGTTAGCCTGTCCTTTTAGCTAGCGCGCCCGAATGCAGCTGTGGCATGCCTGTGGCATGAAGGAGACTGGGGGTCTCTGCCCTTTCTCCTGTAGTGCACGTGTACACAGGGATTACAAGCACTTCGGTGCTCCGTGACTCCCCAACGGGAGCACGTGTTTAATTAAAAATTAATTAATTAGTGCTTAATGGTTGGGGAATATGATGCAGACGATATTTGTTTAAACTTTTGTGTAATTATTTTTTCTAATGAGATTAGCATAGTACTCCGTGGCATGCCTTTGCGCATGACACGCAAGTATTTACTTACTTACTTACTTACTTACTTACTTACTTACTTACTTACTTACTTACTTACTTACTTACTTACTTACTTACTTACTTACTTACTTACTTACTTACTTACGTAAGCCAGCCATAATTTCAATGCACAAGACTACACATTTCCATCTCCATTCCGTCATATTCATCATCCTGAACGACTAAAAAACTCGGAAAAGATAACGGCAGGCTCGAGCTACCATGGTCCGGATTCTCCCGATTTCTGGCCTGCGCTGGTAATGTCTCCTTGCTACACTTATGAGCTTCAATGCATTCATGGACGGAGAATCTCATCATTGCCTCAAATGATGATGTTCTCATCAGGCGTTTTATCCACACATTAAATATAATTAAATTATAATTGACTTTGTTGGGAGATCATGTATAGCACATATTCCCTGGCTTGATGGATGGAGGTGGGCAGAGCCGCGAAACCGAACTAATCTAACTAAGCTAATCTAATCTAGAAAACCGGCCTACCTATCAAGGAGACAACCAGCGCAGGCCAGAAATCGGGAGAATCCGGACCATGGTAGCTCGAGCCTGCCGTTATCTTGTCCGCGTGTTCGAGTCGTTCAAGATGATGAAGATGAATGGAGATGGAAATGTGTATCCTTGTGCATTGAAATTATGGCTGGCTTACGTGTAGAGCGACTAGATTACCTAGACGGTGGGGCCGGAAACAGCATGCTTGATCAGGGCGTGTGTTTCGAGCCTAACTGGCCGGGAGTGTCAGTAGTGGTGAGCACCATTGCTGCGATCGCTCTCCCACCATTTACGAGGAAATACCCGCAAATGGAAAACCACTGAAAAGGTCTAGCTAGTCAGTCATTACGTTAGCCATGCCATGATTCCCTATGGTACTCAGCAAAACGCCCCTAGCTTCCGCTTGGGGGGACTGAGGGGGCTTGCCCACAGGGGCGGGCGTATGAGCCTAGCTGGACAATGGTCTTTCACCTCTTCTTGTCCTGCATTGCAGTCCAAGCAGGAGAGAGGGAGTGAATGCGATGTTCAAACTGGGCTGGGACCACTAGGTCGGCCAGCAACTGCTGTGGGTAGGTCGTGGCATGTTTGCCTACCTTCTTAGGTATGTCTTTGGGGCCAAGCCAGGTCAGGATATGCCGTCCTGGCTGGCCAAGCCGCTGGGGGCCGTCCAGACCGAGGTCAGTGTCTACCTGGCTGGTGCGAGCAAGATGTTCTAGGAATGCTATCCTACGCTGTCTAATCTCGTCCGAAATGCGAGACATGCCGTGGTACAAAGATTCTAAAGACCTATGCGTGGTATATCCACACATGTCGATACATTGATGGTGCAATTGCTTTCGACAACCCTGATTTCGCAACCCATTTGTATCAAGGAGACAGTGTATCACAACTGGTCTGCCGACTGCCTGGCTTCTACCCGCAAGCGTCCCTCACATTAAAGCTGACGTCGGACCTCGGATACTAGTTGCAATTACGTACATCGATGTTAACATTCCCCATAACAAGAAGGGCTAGCGTACGGCTATCTATCCAGGGAACATCCATGGGAGGTCCCATTATAGGCATGGCTTGGCTAAATTCTGAAGGCATCATCCATGGGGGCAAGTATGGGCGCACATACTGATCGGGTTGGTTGCATTAGACGCGTCTTTTGAAGACGAACACGCTGATATAATTTTCTACAGCTATCGCTCAATATTTCCGAAGATACCGGCACCGCCCTGCCCAGCAAATATCGCTGTTGCAATATACGAGAATGCTCATAACTTTTGACTCCGGCCATGAAATTTCATCGGGTTGGTTGCATTAGACTCGTCTTTTGAAGACGAACACGCTGATATAATTTTCTCCAGCTATCGCTCAATATTTCCGAAGATACCGGCACCGCCCTGCCCAGCAAATATCGCTGTTGCAATATACGAGAATGCTCATAACTTTTGACTCCGGCCATGAAACTTCATCGGGTTGGTTGCATTAGACTCGTCTTTTGAAGACGAACACGCTGATATAATTTTCTCCAGCTATCGCTCAATATTTCCGAAGATACCGGCACCGCCCTGCCCAGCAAATATCGCTGTTTTTTCAGCTCGATATGGCGGAATACGACTCATCCCAGCAATCACAAGCGTCCGCGGCCCTGCACCAACTCGCTGACGAAGCCATGGCGTCATTGGAAACACCCTTGCACGCTATGCCGGACGCCACTGTCAGCATCCAGCCGCTCCACTCCACCGCTCCGCCGAACAGCGACCTTGCCATGGATACCCGCGAGGAGGCCTTTTCTGCCGAGGAAGCTGCCGCATTTTTACCTGGCAAATGGCCAGGCCTTAACGCCATCATGCGCCTGTCCCGAGCTGCCGCCCTCACCATCCTGCACCTGGCTGCCGAGAAAAAGTGCGAGATCCGGGACTGCAACCAACAGGTTACCCACCTGTCAGACTTTCTCCACGACGACCCCGACGACACTGACCTCTGCCTCGCAGTCTGGTGGACGTGCTCCCGTCTTTCCGACAGCGCCCTTGAGCGCTTTGTCATGGCCTCTCTGGACCTGGGAGCCGACCCCACTGTTGCGGCCGCCATCAACATCACCGCCAAGCAAGTCGCCAATACGTGCTTCGATCGCCTCCCTCCCCTCCTCAACGCTGCCCTCAACCCTCATTACAATTCGTTCAAGTGGCCCGCCGGAGCGGCTGTACAATTTTTCCCAGTGAGCGCGCTGCCAAGTGTACTTGTGGGCAAATTTTTAGGTGCCCCGTCACTTCGAGGTACTAAAAATTAGGCTACGGTACGAATTCAGCGAATTTCAGCGAATTTTCAGTCGAACCAAAGGAAGTGACGCCAACTACCAAAAAGTTTCCGTTACGAATTTTCAGCCCAACACTCGCGCAAAATGAAGTGACGGCAACTACCAAAACTTTTCCGTTACGAATTTTCACTCCCACACGTTTGCACAAAAGACTTGACGGCAACTACCAAAAAGTTTCCGTTACGAATTTTCAGTCCCACACTTCGCGCAAATTTTAGTAGGGCTGCACGCAAGCTACCTTTCAAAATTTTGCGCTAGTATGGAACGCATTTCATTCGTCTGGAGGAACGCTGCCCGCCAACTACCCCCGTTCAGAAAGTTCCGCCGAAATTTACCCGAGATTTGGAAATCTGAACGTCCGCGCAAATTTTAGTAGGGCTGCACGCAAGCTACCTTTCAAAATTTTGCGCAAGTATGGAACGCAATTCATTCGTCCGGAGGAATGCTGCTCGTCAACTGCCCCCGTTCAGAAAGTTGCGCCGAACTTTACTTGAGATTTGGAAATCTGAACGTGCGGTTGGAGTTTCGCGGGGAAACCCAAGTTCCCAAGTAATTCACCAATGACGCGCTTCGAACACTTGTCCGCTAAAACCTAAGCAGCCGCTCCGGCTGGCCACTTAAACGAAACTTGATGTGTCCACAACCACCTCGCCACCCACCACGCCCATTCCTCACACGCCGACACCTCCATCCACTCCGCCATCACCCACATTGCAGCAGGGCTGCAGCAGCAGCAGCTCCTCCTCCACCAGCTCCAGCAACAACTTGCCGCCTCCATAACTCCTGCCAAGACCACCTACTATGCCGCCACGCTTCAGAACCCTACGGAGCTCATCAACGAAATCAAAACAGCCGTCAAGGCCAGCACAAGGGATGCTATGCACGAACCCATTCGCTCATGCAGTATTGTGGTACGTGGCGTCCCCTCGAACGTCAACGATGCACGCCTGGGCACCGACCTCCGGGGCGACCCCTTCCTGGGGAAGCTCGGCGTGGCCCAAAGCGTCGTCATCAAAACGGCACGACGGCTCGGCGGCCCCACCGCCCCTGTCTTGGTGGAATTCCACCGCAAGGAGGACAAACTGCAGGTGCAGAAGGCCCGCCGGAACCTCCACGATACCCAACTGAGCATCGACGATTACTATACCCCGGAGCAGCTTGAGGCCCGGGCTGCCGCTTTGAACCGGCCGGAGGTCCACGAGGCTCGGGCAGCCAAGCAGGCCAACCCGCAACTACGGTGCAGCCACATCACCTAAAATCGGTCCGTCCGGTTACATGAGATCCTGGGAATTTTGGCGCGAACGCGTCGCGTTGAGGACGACGGGACCAGAAAAATTCCACCTCGCATGGCTGTCGACCCTATGTCCGCCGGAATATCAGTCAAAAGTCAATTATGCATGTTAAGTCGCTGCGATGGATGCAAACGACGCGTAAACTCTCCTGCTTTGCGATGATGCATGGTAGATATTATTCGCGTATGTTCATGCGTCAAAATAATTCGCAAACTGAGACGCTGATTTTTTGTGTCGGCCAGATCTGGAATTGGCAGCGAAAATGCATGTTTATTAATTGTGGGGGAAACTTTTTTGTTGGAAGCTCACAATTCCCAAAAGGTGGAATCCGAATGGGCTTCAAGTCTACTTTCACGAGCGCTAATCAGTTTTTCGAGAAACGAATCACATTTTCCAGGCTGTCGCATTACCTGCCGGCAGGTCAGATTTTGCTGTTTTCAGTGACGTTTACGACCGTCCTTGCTTGATGCGTTTCTTCCTTTTTTTCGGCTCACGGCATGGCGGGGCTTGTTCCAACATGCCTGCGGAGGTGTAAGCTGTGTAGCCATGATTTAAAAGTCACATATTGCTCTCGCGCCACCATCTGTTACTGCTCGACACTGCAAGAAACACTGGTTGCCTGCTCGCAACGCAAGCACAAGCACGACAACGGTGCCCTAATCCACATCCAGGCGTGTATTTCCGAGAAAAACTTCAGGCTTTTGTCGCGGCATACCTTCGGTGTTCCAAGCCGTTCACCGCTCCCCGAAATAGTCTTATGACTCGCTTTTATAGCATTGTGGGTTCGCGTCCGCCATCTCCGCCGGGTGCTGACACGAGATGTTCGCGCTGAACCTGGACTGCAAGGTCGCCCGCTACCGGCTAGCTGTACGTATTTAGCAAGCTCTGGATGATATTGTCATGGTTTTGGTGCAGGAAGGTGCTGTGGGGGGGTCTATCTCACCTCTTTACCTAGCTTTCCTCCTCCTAGCTTGACAGCTAAGTTTGCATCAGGAAGTCATGCTTGTTGACAAAGCTCGATGGATATAAACCTTGGGATGTGCTGTGAAGGTGTTAGCATGCTTGCTTGAAGAATTGAATGCGTATTTGTGCAAGCCATGGACATTTTTTATTAAGGGCAGTAGGTAGCAGCCACGTTCTTATTCAATTGTGTCAGGACGTCTATGTTGCCTTTACTGCACTCTGTCCTAGAGGAGTTTGATGCCACTGTAGATGACTATGACCAGTGGGGTGGTGAGGATGGGCCGGTGTGCTGCTGGGGTGAGCCTGAAGGGCACCTTGGATCACGTGACCCTTAGGCAATCATGCGAGGCTGTGCAGTTTATGGCTTGTGATGTATGGATGCAGCGGGTGAGGCAGGTTGTCGTTGCCGTGGCCTGTGTTAGTGAACTCTATCATCTTTTAACTTACCCAAAGCCCCCCTAGACCTAAACTGCCTCGCCTTCTTTGAGGGGTTGCCTTCTTTGAGGAGTGCCATGTCTTGAAAGGTTTGTTGGGGCCCTGGCATTTCAGAGTAGGTTGAGGTGGAGAGGGGTGGCACACTGCTAGGTGATGGCAGGGCCATCCATGTGATGCACCTTACGTTGGGATGGGGACCATGCATTTGTTCTTGTTGCTAGCATGGGCAGGGTGAGCGGCTGGGAGTAAGGTGTAAGTGCTACTTGCGCCACTGTCCGAAAGGGGAGCTCCATGCGGTGGGCAAACAGCGTTGCAAGCGTACACTTAACACAAATGTGGTCTGATGCACTCAGCTGACCTGCCATTTCTCTTGATGCACCAAACCACACTAAAGGCTTGATATAGCCGGTAGGAAATGCATGTGCATGCAGTGTCAAAAGCAGAGAGGGACACTGTTAGCACATGAGTGTGATTGTAAACCGATGAGTGTGAGCCTCCCCGTGCCATCCCATGCATTTTACACCTATTTTTGGCAAGCCCCCATCATGCCGCAGTTATGCACCGCCTATGCAAGGGGGATGAATAGACAGTTATAGGTGTGTTGAGGGATGAGATAAGGGTAAACATGAGGAGCCATGCAGGCTAAAACGGAAGGGCGATGTCAACAGTGTGTTTGCCCAGATTTTGATGTCAGGAGGGGCTGAAAGATCAGTGGCCACGATAAACCTAGGTGGATTACATGAGAGATGACACGACCATGAGAGGGTGGTAGATGAGTTCAACTGAGAAGAGCTAGCATTACATGCACAGATTCTTAATGACCTATGGACTGTCCAAGGGTTGGAGTTCAGTGCACGTTCCAAAGACTATGATGAGCATGACGATGATGGCAAGGGGGCGGGGGGGCGCAATTAGGACAGGCACTGATGCAGAATTATGTTGTACAGCAGCTAGGTGCTGAGCTCAATTGAATAGCAGCCCAAGCCACTGCTGTCCTTGATTGCGCTTTGTATTTCCATGTAGCAGAGAGGCACCTGGCAGATATATATTTGGATTAGCTGCTATAAGACACGCACAGCAGGGGTGCCCAGCAGAGTGGGCCAAGTACTGCAAAGGAGATTGTGTGTGCTGCCGAGCGGGGCCCGTTTAGAAAAGAGACTGGTCAGCCGACAGGCACGACTGGTCAGCCAAGCTCCCCTTCTTGAGGCTTGTAGGCACTATGGTGCTTGTTCCGAATGCCAGCATCTACTGTGATTGATGGTGATTTTATCCCTTGATGATCGCTTTTTTAGTCTGTGTTGGCTAATGTATCCAGCCCCAGTGGCATGTATATGAATCCCATGACAGCCATGACGATAATTGAGTGAAGAATGCAAAGTTTTCCAAGACAATGGCGCAGAATATGGAGTATTTTTGCAAAAATCGCTCTATTTCTGCTTGCATCCGTCACTTTTAGTGGGCCGGCAGTGGTCCTAATATGTCCAACTTGTGTTCTAGTGTAAATTCAAGTATTGTGCTATTAATGTGACGAATTCTGGCATGATTGGGCCGCATATGTGCTGGCAGGGGCTTCATAAGTTTGAAAATAATGCACTAAAACGGTGTTTTGGCTCATGTATGCCAGAATTATAGCACATAGTTTGGTCCTACATTGCATACTTAAGGGCGGTTTTTGTCTTTGGATATAAATTAATAAGCATGACCATTTCCAGCTGAATTGGACTACATTTACTACTTGTGTGTGGCTGCTATGCCTCCTTATGCCTGGAAAACATCGTTTTTTGCACTTTTCCACGTCACGGTTTGATGCTAAAAATAGGTCAGTTGGCCCCCCAATTAATGTGATGTGAACAGGGTCCTAGGGGGACCTTAAGTCCAGAAAGGCACCCCGATCTGACTATATGTGTGGGAGATATGACCCCATGTAACAAAAAAGGCCGTTTTTAGGTGATGTGCATCTATGCCCGCCTCTTTAATGGCGTCTTCATCGTCCGCATTAACGGCCAGGACCTTCCTCCAATGACGGCGACCCCCATGGATACCGCCGTGCCAGCGCCCCAGCCCGGCCCTGCTCGGCCCCCACCGTCACCGCCATCGCCACCGGCATCGACGGTCACCTGCTCCCCAGCACGTGTGGGGATCCGCCGGGGCAACTTCAGCTCAGGTATGGCTGCCAGGCTTGGCCGTCCCCCTAATAAATTCGTTCGCTTTGCACCTGAGCCGGAGCCCGCGCTGTGAACCCTTCTCTCCTATCAATGACGACGCTCGCGGCCCCGCGGCTCCGCGGCTCTAGCAGTGGGATCTGCCTAACTCCCCTTCCCGCCCCTTTGCCTTCGCAGCCCTCGGGCTGTCGGAGAGAGAGCAACGGGTCGGCAGTGAGCCAGGTTCGCCCCGCCTCGCGCGGCCGCCTCCGAAACCTCCTCAGACTGCACGCATTTCTTATGCGTGCAGACGCAAACTCATTCTACCTGGCCACCCGAGCCAACCGTCGGCGTCGCCTCGACGCGTTGGCAGGAAGAATCGAAATGGTGATTGAAAGCATAAGTCCCCAACCCGCCCCCCCTACCCCACCACCTCCACCCCCACCCCCATCACCACCCTGCTCCATCTCCGCCCCCACCCCCGCCTGCACCCCCCTTTTCGGTCAACGCGCGCCCTTGGTCATCGCCACCTTCAACGCCCGCACGCTCCAGCCCGACGCTGACCGCTGTCACTGCCTGCGCAGTGACGACTGTCAGTGCCATCGAGTCTCCAATCTTATTGGTTTCTGCATCGACAATAATATCGCCATCCTGGGAATCCAAGAACACAGGCGCACTGCATCGGCCCGCGGATCAACTGCCCTTGTTGCTGACGACATCGACGGCTGGCGGTTCTACTACGGAGGCGGCGACGGCACCGGGAACGGGGGCGTCGGTCTCCTCTGCTCCCCGCTCGCCGTACGCCACATGGGCGAACCCCAGCTGGTCAACGCTCGGCTCCTCGTGGCCACTTTTCATTCGATGGAGGGCCACTCGACCTACGCCCTGACGGTGGGCGTTGGTTACGCACCCCACTCCGGCCACCCAGAACAAGACCGCAAGGACTTCTTTGCAGCGCTGGAGAACCTGGCGAACGGCATCCCTGGTCGCAACTACCTCGCTCTGCTGCTGGACGCCAACGCCACGCTACCACCGGGTACTGGCGGATGTCAGCACGCCCCCAACGGTACGGTCTCCAATGCCAACACCGAACTTTTTGCTGATTTGCTTACGACATGCGATTTGGTCACTGCCAACACCCGCTTTCCACATAGTCCAGATGCTTTGGTCACACACACCTCGCCAACTGGCACTGAACGCTGCATTGACTATGTTGTAATGCGCAAGCGTCATCAAGGATCTGTACTAGCTGCTCGCTCGCATGTGATCCCCCTGGTGCGCTCCGATCATCGCATCGTCACCGCCCGCATCCGCCTGCGATTCCCCTCGCCCTTTCGTAAGCACGTGGCACCACCTGATTTGCGCACACTTCAGTTGCTCGAGAAATCTGACGACGCTCTGGAGGACTTCCCTGAAAAACGCGCCCACAAGCGCGCCGCAGAGGCGTTCGTCGACGCGCTGGACATCCCGGCCAGCCACGCCCAGCTGTTCGCTGCCGGCCCGGCATCGGCCCTTCGGCACCTCGCTGACAAGCTGCCCGCGGCCGGGGCCCTACTGCCCCCCCGCCGCCCGCCCCGCTTCACCAGCCTGCACCGGCTCCCCGCCGTCATCCAGGCCCGGCAAGCCCTGCGCGACAACCGCGACCCCGCCCGCTACGCCCGCCTCAAAGCCGATTACCACTCGGCCATCCGGCAGGCGACCAAGGAGCAGGAGGACCTTCATGTCCGCGAGTACTTCGCCCACCTCAAGGACCAGCACGGCAAGTACGCCTGGACCCGCCTGCGTCACGCCCAACGGCCCGCCGGCGGCGCGCAGCCGGCGCCGCGGACGCTCTCTGGCTCACCGCAGCAGCAGCTCACCAGTGGTATTCCTCCCAGTCCCGGCTGCTCGGCGCCCCCCCGCCGCCTCCGCCGCTTGGCCCTCTGGCGGCCGCACGCCTGGCAGTAGCACCGGCGGACGTCCCTGCGCCGCCCACGCCGCCCGCCGCTGAGCAGGACTACACGTACCCAGCCCTGACGGAACCCCTGGCCCACCCCAACGAGCTCCCGCCGTTCACCGAGCTCGAGCTGAGCACCGCCGCCAAGCAACTCCGCTTCTATGCTGCCGTTGGACCTGACCAGCTCCCAGCCCCGGTGATTAAGCTGACGGCGCTCACGGGGTTCCTGCTTGACGTCTGCAACCGGATCCTGCTTGCCGACGCGCCGCCGATTCCTGAGTGGCAGCACAGCTACCGTATTATGCTGTACAAAAACAAAGGTTCCCCTGACGACCCCGCCAACTACAGAGGAGTCTGCATCCAGAGCGCCGCACTTAAGTTGTTCATGCGCATGATCCTCAACCGCCTTCGTTCTGCTCTCGACTGTCACCTTGGGGAAAGTCAAATGGGCTTCCGTCCTGGGCGCAACACCGTCATGGCCATCTTCGTCGCGCGTCGCCTCTTCGAGGAAATCGCTCTCCTGCAACCTGGTGAGTTTCCCGCCATCCTGATCTTCGTCGACTTCATCAAGGCTTTTGATTCTGTCCTCTGGGACGCTCTATGGGCTGTACTTGCTCGCGCTCGCGTCCCCACTCCCCTGATTACCGTCATCCGCACGCTGTATGAGGGGTCCACCACTTCGGTGCGCACTCAGCACGGCATAACCCCGCCCTGCCCACTGCAGACCGGCGTCTGGCAGGGTTGCGTCCTGTCGCCGTACCTGTTTATTATTGTAGTGGATTATGTTATGCGCCAGGCACGTGCTCGCTTTGCTAGCATTGCAGGCCGTGCCCCTGGCCTAGCGATCACGAACGAGCTTGGGGAAGGGGGGCCGACTAACAAGCAGAATTTACTAGCTGACCTCATTTATGCCGACGACATCACGCTCATCGAGAAGCCGGAGTCTGCCCAACTTTGGCTGGACTGCCTGGCGCTCGAGGCTCGGGCGGTTGGTCTAGAAATCAGCCCCAAAACGGAGGCCCTGGCCCTCGGCATGGCAGGGCCCCCACCCACACTCCGCCTCTTAGACGATGCCGAGGTCAACTACCCTACTTCAGGCCGCTTCAAGCTGCTCGGCAGTTGGCTTCCTGACTGCGAGGACGACATGACGACACGGATCGGCATGGCGTGGGCGCACCTCCATGACCACCGCCGCTGGTGGAGCAACCCCGCCCTACCCCGGATCGTCAAGCGTGACCTCTTCAAGGTCGTCATTCTGACGATCCTGACCTACGGCGCCGAGACGTGGACACTGATGCAGGAGCTGGAGCAACGACTCGACGGCGCCGTCACCAAGATGCTGCGCAAGGCCCTTAACATCCCCTTTGGTTTGCACATTAGTAATGAGGATTTGTACGCTGATTTGCCCTATGTTTCCCACATTATTAGGCACAGGCGCCTGGGCCTAGCCGGGCACCTGGCCCGCACAGATCAGGTAGATACATCAGATAGACTAGCTGGCACCAAGCCCGCCCAGCCTGGGCGATATGTCCTCACCTGGCGTGCCCCCGGCCGCGCGCGGCAGGGCCGCCACCCGTGGACTTTTCGTGATAGACTCGGCATGGACATGTGCTACACTAGACGTGACGGGCTCACCCCCGGGCAGCCTCCTGGTTTGTCTGTAATATGGAGGCAGATGGTGCGCAAGGATAGATGGCAAGTAGTGATGAAGGAGACCACCCCCAAGCCTGTGGGGGCTCCGCGTGTGACCAAGTATGGCATTCATAGCGATTCGGGCCGCGGTGCCCACACCCCTGTAACTAGGACCTAGATAGCTTATACCATCCATTCCATCCCATGTTCCCCTCCCACTGAGGACTTATGCTCACGTGACGCAGTCACGTGTCTATTAATTAATTTATTATTTATCTATCCAGGCATAGTTGTCTCACTTCATCTATGATAAGCGCAAGGATCCTAACTACCAGCAAATTTCTTTTATTCGCTACCCCGATATTCACATTCTGGCCTTTCCCACACCGCAAAATATGGTGTCGTTTTTAGTCAAGTTGCATTGTTTTTCCCGTCTGTGTTCTTATAGTGTCGCCTTCATCAAGCCTGTTGTTGAACTCTTGCATCGTTTATTGGTCGAAGACTATGACCGAGACACTATGCTCCATCAATTCCGGTGTTTTTTGCAACGTCACCCACATCTTCTGATCAGACACTCCGCAAAGGTGAAAACCTTTGCGTTCAGTGCCGGGCCGCGGAAAACGCGGAAAACGCGATCTGCAAATGAATCCGACCGGAATCGAACTGGGGACCTCTCGCACCAATTTTGCTGACTATAGGACGGACGTCTCCGGTTACCATGGCATCGCCAACTTACACCTACAGTCATCCGCAAAAGTTCTCCTGTCCGGGGAGTGATGCAAGCCTTTCGGATTTGGTACTAGATAAATCACTCGAGATCTGTGTGTAGGAGTACTACACACGTGTCTGCACGCGAGACTTGTTCAGTCTCGCACCGTGAGACGGGCTGAACACGGCTGAATCCTTCTTTAGAAGGGGGCGTAGCCGGTACTATCGAAATCAGCCAAGCGTATATTCTGATCAGACACTCCCACATCTGTTCGGTGCTGCCCCTTGGCACAAGCTCTACAAACAGGTCGTGGACCGGCTGGATCACGTAGTATCTCGGCGCATGGCGGATAACACCATGGCGGATAAGATGGAGTTCCTCAAGTGTCGCAAGCGGCTTGGGGGGACCGCCTACACGCTGAACGACGACTTGACCTTGACGCAGCAACAACGGCGACGGGAGCTACGGCCGACCTACCTCCAGCTTCGGCAGACGGCGGGGCAGAAGCCGGTCTACTGGAAGGGGGTGGACATCTACGTCGCTCACAAGCGCTGGCAGGCGACCCCTGCCGCCCCAGCCACCCTAGCCACCCCAGCCTAGGGAATTAATATATAGCAGTAGTGTAGACTAGAAAGCTTAGTGACGTGGCCATGTATACCTACGTGATGGGCCCACACACCCACAGTTTGCCGGATCGTTAGCCTGTCCTTTTAGCTAGCCGCGCCCGATTGCAGCTGTGGCATGCCTTTGGCATGAAGGAGACTGGGGGTCTCTGCCCTTTCTCCTGTAGTGCACACACAGGGATTAAAAGCACTTCGGTGCTCCGTGACTCCCCAACGGGAGCACGAGTTTAATTAATTAATGGGCCCACACCCGCCCTTACAATAGCCGTAGCAATTTCGAGTCATGCTTTGCCCATGCAGGGAGTTACTCTCTGCTGAGAGGCCATGTGTACCCCAGCTATAGCCTAGCCACATACCTTCCACCCCATATGTCATGCAGGCCTTCTAGGCCCTCTCCTCAAGCCGCCTTGTGTGCCTGTGCTTGTTTAGGAGGCATGAACCATCATGGCGGTGCAGGTGCACCTTGTGCACCCAGAGCAGGTGATAGTTGTACATCCTCCACCTGCAGGTTGTCGCCCTGATTGTATTACAAACCCATAGATGCCCCTTTCTCAGGGCTATGTGTTACATATGCTCCCCACGGAGCTATGATTTTAATTAATTAATTAATTAATTAATCTCCGTGCATGCTTTCAGTATTTAGCCACGCCCTGCCTACAATGGGACCTCCCAATATGGATGATGCATTATAAGAATTTAGCCATGCTATGCCTATGCAGGGAGTTACTCTCTGCTGAGATGCCATGTGTACACCAGCTATAGCCTAGCCACATACCTTCCACCCCATATGTCATGCAGGCCTTCTAGGCCCTCTCCTCAAGCCGCCCCCCTGGGTGCCTGTGCTTGTTAAGGAGGCATGAACCATCATGGCGGTACGTGCAGCTGCACCTTGTGCACCCAGAGCAGGCGATAGTTGTACATCCTCCACCTGCAGGTTGTCGCCCTGATTGTATTACAAACCCATAGATGCCCCTTTCTCAGGGCTATGTGTTACATATGCTCCCAACGGAGCTATGATTTTAATTAATTAATTAATTAATCTAGATCTCCGCGCATCTGAACCCTGTGATGCCAGATCTCCTTTGCGGGCGTTCCGAGCGCTTGGCACTGGATTCGTTGTCCACACCGTCACGTCGCTACAGTAACATAATGTTTTCTGGCATACGTGGGGTTTTGGTTCCCGCCGCACATTTGAAAGCTAGTGATGTCCTCCGGATTTTTGCCTTTGCACCGTGTGGTGCAGTTCTTCATTGGACGTTTGGAAGCATGGCATGGCTAACGTAATGACTGACTAGCTAGACCTTTTCAGTGGTTTTCCATTGTCGGGTATTTCCTCGTAAATGGTGGGAGAGCGATCGCAGCAATTGTGCTCACCACTAGACACTCCCGGCCAGTTAGGCTCGAAACACATGCGCTGATCAAGCAAGCTGTTTCCGGCCCCACCGTCTAGATCATCTAGTCGCTCTTCTGTAAGCCAGCCATAATTTCAATGAACAAGGCTGCACATTTCCATCTCCATTCATATTCATCATCCTGAACGACTCGAAAACTCGGAAAAGATAGCGGCAGGCTCGAGCTACCATGATCCGGATTCTCCTGATTTCTGGCCTGTGCTGGTTGTCTCCTTGTTAATGATTCATCGGCCATGCATCAAACGCACGCATTGCGGCTGGCCTGGCTTGTTGGCGTGTACGTTACGAGCATTCCAACACGAGGCAATTGCTCGTGTAAGCCTGCCCTGCCAATTTGTGCGTCGCTTGGGTCGGCCCAGCCGGCCCAGGCACGGCGGGCCCGGTACCCCAATATTCGGCCGGGATAAGTACTTCGCAGCTGTTCGGCCGGATGGCCTGCATTCCGACGAGTCCGAAATATCCGCCGAATATTTCCAAATACTTATACATTGACACAGACCCATGCAGTCCCTCGTACGTGGCATCACGGGCCACATGTTTTATCCTATATTTGTACCTGTACCGGCACATGCGTTCAGGAATAGTTTTCTCACCTGACATATGCATATCACACATCTTGTATCCCGTATCCTCTCCAAATGGAGGCGTGTGCACGATGAATCCATGAACACAACTGCGTGTCCATTATTTCTGATGGCGCCACGTGATGCTAATCAGCCTGGGCACCTCACCAGAGGCCTGTGGTCATCCCGGCGGCTCCTGCCGCGGCCAAGGCGGCCGTGGCTGCCACCGCGAGCTGCTGCTGCGACTCCACGGCCATGGCACCCAACCGGCCGACCTGGGCCATCAGGTCAAGCGTGGATGCGTTGGGTTCGATGCCTGCCGCAGTCATCTCCGAATAGGCTGCCAGCGCCGCATCATACATGTGCGACTGCAAGTAGTTGGTAGACAACAGAGTGATCAGAAACAAAGCAGGCAGCCAGCACGGTTGGTGCCGTGCAAAAGTAGGCAACAATACAATAGCAGAAACCTGGTAGGTAACTATTGAACGTGACTGCGTCAGGGGGTACCAGTTGAGGTAACGTCCAGTCCTAACACACACCGAGGAGGGAAAGCCAAGCTTAACTTACTGCCGGGGGGCAGGTAAGGTAGGCAGAAACATAATGGGCGGAACAGCAGTGTGTGTCTGGCGATGCGGCGTGAGGCAGCGCTCCGAGGGGGTGCAAGTCATGTGGCCAAATGCAGCATAGCCGTGGAGCTAAACAAGAAACCTACCAAAGGGGAGCAGCGGGCACGGACACAAAGCGTGCTATGGGCGGCAGTCGGTCAAGAGTACGAGACAAGTTATCCGGCAGCATTTCAGGGGCTGCAAATGGGCAGCAAAATGCCCACTGCTGCTGTTAGGGGCGGCACCCGAAGGCGTGGGATGGCTAAGGGGTGCCATGCCGCTATTCACCCCAAAAGGTAAGGGCTAAGGCCCCATTATCCCTCGGTAGCATGCCTTCGAGCCCTTATACGCCCTCACCGATCAGGGCAAAGCTGACAGTCCGGGTCCTAACGTCACCAGAGTCACCGTAGGAAGCAGCCGGCAGCCTTCATGGCCGTGAAAATGCGCAAGAAACGAGTTTGGGCATGAAGATGACAGCGGCGCCAAGAACTGGCACTTTGAGCCCTTGAAGGGCGCGAGCAGGCAGCACCTACCCGCTGGTACGCCAGGATTAGTGCGTTGTACACGTGGACGGTCCGCTGGCAGCCCATCGACGGCATCGCCGCGACCAGCTTGGCCGCCTGCCGGCACCGCCCTGCAGGGCCCGCCAGGGGGGGAGCGTGCATTTTGTGTTCGACAGTAGGGTGCGTTCAGTTTGTCGCCACAGTCAGCGCTAGGCTGTGCAATGGCAGCCCCCTCAGGCAGGGTCGCACTCCCTAATCACAAGGCGCATTACCGCATAATTATCCCAGTTTGGTACCTGCCCGGATCAGGCTCTAATCTATCCTAGGCTAGCTGAGATAGCCTGGCTAGATGATCCCCCCAAACAGCCAAGTCGGCTGCGTGGTTATGCTGGGCTAAAGCACGCCCTTCCCCCCACCACAGCTCGAGCACCCCTTCCCCCCATCACAGCTAAAGCACCCCCTTCCCCCCATCACAGCTAAAGCACGCCTTCACCGTGATCCATGCCGACAACCGCATAGTCTGATAACGTCACGTCTACCTGCCTGACCACCCCTGACCCCAAACACCTGCTCCGTGGCATGCTGGGCCCATGTACCCGCGTAACCCATCACATCGTTCATACTGACAACGGGAAGTCCATTGGGGGCACTCTATTTCTAGCAGAACACCCACGCCCCCGATGCACCAATGGACATATATGCTGCATGGCATGCTTGGACGAATAGACTTGTCATGGCATTCTGGGACGAACAGGACTGTCATGCCACGCTGGGGCAAATCAACCTGAAACGGCATGCTGGGACGAATACATCTGCAATGCCATGCTTGGCCCACACACCTGCTTCCCCGAGCGCATTGATCACCCCGACGAAAGCGTAGTCGGTCAGCGGAAGGCCCTTCCTCCGAGTCGCGTTCAGCAGCTGCATTGCTTTCGCCCACTTGCCCCCGTAGCCGCACGCCGCGATCTAGCGACGTCACGAGGTGGGAAAGTTTAGGTACAAGCGTTTGGGGCAGGTAGTAGTAGCGTGAGATGCGGTCGGTGCATGCATCGGGGGGGGCAGAAACACAGCAGCTTCAGGGTCGTGCCATGAGCAATGTCAGGAGCGAGAAGCGGCACCGGGGACCAATCAGCACAAGCGCCAGCAGTACCGCAGCACCAGCAGCGTTAGCAGCATCTGCAGTACCAGCCGCGCCACCAGCGTCAGGAAACAACAGCACCTGCAGGGGCGTGTTCTTGCCCCTATACACCCGTGCCCATCCCACAGTTCCACCACGCGTCACCCACCAGCGGCGCGTGCCAGAAATCCCCATCCATCCAGGTGCGATCAAGTGGTGTAGGGCCATTGGCTCCATCAATTTCGTCCCACCCTCTTCATCGGCCTGCCTAATTGATCACCCACCAGCGATGCGTAGGATATGTCATCGTGCGGCGCGCCGGCGGCCTCCATCGACTCGAACAGCGCCTCGGCCAGCTCCCACTTGCCCGCCTTGCCGCACGCAGAGATGAGCGCGTTGTACATGACCGTGTTGGGCGCGATGCCACGCGCGCGCGCCGCCTCAAACACGAGCATCGCGTCCTGCCAGTGGCCCACTTTCTCGTACGCGTGCAGCAGGGAGCTGGCGGCAAGGGGCGGGGGGGGGGGGGGAGAGGTACCATTTGGGATTAACATGCCATGAGGATGGGAGGCACAATGGGGAATGGAGATCCAGGGGGGAGGGAGGGACAGGGGTGGAGCGGGAGGGGAGCGAGGGGAAGGGCCAGCGGTCATTCTGGTTGGAACCATGCTATGAACCGATATTATTCTAAAGCTACGAGACGATTAACTATACTCTAAAGCTATCAAATGATGAAACATAATCTAGAGCTATATAACAATAAAACATATTCTTAAGCTATAAAACGATACAACATATTCTAAAGCTTTAAAATGATAAAACATACTCTAAAGCTATAAAACAATAAAACATATTCTAAAGCTATAAAACGATAAAACATTTTCTAAAGCGATAAAACGATAAAGCATATTCCCAAGCAGCTGACTTCATCCATTCTTGTGGGACATGTATATGGGGAAGAGGTAGAATGGGGAGGGATGCGATGGGGACAGAGTTGCCTCTGAGGGGGTATCTCTGAGGGGGATGATTTGGGGTCAACGTAGGGGGGATGGCGCAAGGGATAAACAGAGGTGTGGATGCTGCGATAGGAGGCATGACAGAAAGCCAGGGGCGTGGGAATAGAGAGGTCGTAGGCCAGGGGCTGGGCTGGGATTGGGTTGGATGGGCAGCACGCCAGGAAAGCGGGACTTGGGATAGTTGCCGGGGGAGAGTGATTGGAAGAAGGGGGCAGGCGGCGTGACATGGAGCATAGATGCACAGAGACCGTGGGCCTGTCACACTACCCCTTCTAAAGTAGTGTGTAAGGGCCATGATGCTAACCCGCTACCATCTGATCTACACAACTAGGCAGAGCAGCCTAGTACCTTTACGCGATGCAATACTGGTGTAGGGTCTTGATACTACCCTGTAAGGATCATAAGACTAACCCGCTTACCTGTACGCGATCAGGTTGGGTTTCACTCCCTCCCGCTCCATGCTGCGGAAGACTTGCGCCGCCTCCTTCCACTGGGAGCGATGAGCCAGTTGTGGGGGAGCGAGCACAGGGAGGTATGGCGAGAGGAGTGGCGCCTTTTGTTAGTGGTTCACTCTTCGTGTGAGCCGTGAACTGGAACTTGCCATGAGAAAGCAAACTTCCTTAGACAGGAAAGGAAGAGGAAGAAAGTGACAACACGTAGCAGCAGGATGCCTTTTGTCGACGCTTGCTTCATGCACAAGGTTTCAAGGATGATGCTTCACTGGCAATGGGGTTCACAAACAACATTTGACAGCCAGTGCAGATCGAAACAGCCTCATTGCCGCGTTGCTGACACATCAAAAGGTTTTTGTGGCCAGAAAGCTCGGTGACTGGCTGGTGACTGGGCGGTTGGGGAATGCGAGAAACTATGCCCAACGTGGCAGTAGGTAAACTATCCTAGCAGATCTATCACAAGCGAGTTTGTAAGATGACCAACTAATTAGCTGAAGATAGCAAAATAGTTAGCTACACGCCTCCCCTTTGGAGAAAATAGTGGGCGGTGGGCGGGGATCAGCCAACTACTGCTATCACTACGCGAAGTTAGCCTACTACAGCTAATTTAGAAGCAGTCTTTATTAGTTTTAAATGAGCATAGAGGCGCACATATCCAGCAGCTGGGTGACAGGCGGGCAACGTGGAAACAAGGGACAACTTCTTCACAGTCCAATGGGGTTGCCTGGCAAAGCCGAAGGGGGGAAGCCCCCGATGCTCCACCTGTGTATGCTCTCCCCTTCCCTGTCTACAGTAGGCTTGCAGACGTCACCTGGTAGGAGTCGCCCAGCGCCTTGATGAGTGCGGAGTACACGTACTCGTTTCGCTGGCACCTGAGATGGACCAGGCGGTGTGGACCAGAACGGTGGCGGAGCGGTGCAGCATGGGAAATGCCAGTCACAAATAGGGTAGAGTATCCTCTGCCAGGAATAGGGTAGAGTCAGGAATAGGGTAGAGTCAGGAATAGGGTAGAGTCAGGAATAAGGTAGAGTCAGGAATAGGGTAGAGTCAGGAATAGGGTAGAGTCAGGACTAGGGTAGAGTCAGGAATAGGGTAGAGAACCCACAGATGGTTTGATGCTCAGCATGATCAGCATGACGGCGGAGGTAGTGAGAAGATTGGCCACTGGTAACGATGATTTTTTCCTAACTGTTTAGGGTTAGGACATCAAAGCGTTGCACGAGATGATTAAGAGAAACCTTGGTAAATCAGTACAACAATCATCCTTAATGAGTCGACGCACCACCAGCAAAGGATGTTGCGGCAGGCCTACAGCACTCTCTACCCACGGGACGGTTTCAAGTCGTGTCGGCCAGCCGTGGCTCTCGTTACTCACGGTATCTGGTGGAAGGCCTCCTGCGCGCGCGCAAACTGGCCCGCACCCCCCAGGCAAGTGATGTAGGCGCTCAGCGTGTACGCGTTGGGCCGCAGGCCTTGCTCGCGCATCCAGGCCAACACCTCCTCCGCGTCCTGGGTGGGTGGGAAGGTCAACCGGATGTATTGGTAACAGGTGGGGAGCAAGACAGTGAAGGGTACGTTACGTAAGTAGCAAAAAGGGTACGTTAGCAAAAAGGGTACGTTAGCAGAAAGGGTACGTTACGGGAGTAGTGTCAGTAAGTAGTCATCGGGACATTGCATGGAAAGCAGGCCAACAGAAGGAGCGTGACGTTCCAAGCAAGGCCAGGAGCTGGCGATATGCCTGATTCTATCAACAATACGTTGGTGTACGTCAACCAAGCATTGGTATACTATATTAGTAGTACATCAACAAAAGGTTCTGTCTATCAACAATACGTTGGTATAGTTTGCTACCATCAAGACATGATGCTGTTGCTACTGGATTATTAGATAACATCGTTGTCAGTATCATTGTTGACTTGACTCATGTCTACATATACCAGCTGTTGCTACTGGATTATTAGATAACATCGTTGTCAGTATCATTGTTGACCTGACTCATGTCTACATATACCAGCTGTTGCTACTGGATTATTAGATAACATCGTTGTCAGTATCATTGTTGACCTGACTCATGTCTACATATACCAGCTGTTGCTACTGGGTTATTAGATAACATCGTTGTCAGTATCATTGTTGACCTGACTCATGTCTACATGTACCAGCCTGGAAATATTTGCTTGCTTCTGCTAAAGGTGGCGTGATTTGTCATCACTAGCGCACTGCCCGTCAACCATACGAGCGACTGAGCCCAGAGAAGCCATCCCCACGTTGCCGGTGGGCCTGCTGTCAACCTTCGTTCTCGGGGAGAGGCCCTGGTATTAACCTCGAACCTAGGCTATATGGAAATAAATCGCTCTAAAGGCTCTGTGTAAAACACAGCTGTTGTCCAGCTGCCACCTTAACTCTGCCAGTCCCTGGATCGCGGACGCTGATTTCGGCCGGGGCCCGCTAAGTCGGCGAAGACCACCACACTGTATCCAGTCACTGTATCCAGTCACTGTATCCAGTCACTGTAGCCACCGCCTCCCGCCGTCTCCCGCCAGTGGTTGACCGGCCACCACTGCCCCCATGTTCACTCCAGTGCTGCCCTCAGCCAGTGGTTGACCGGCCACCTTCGGCCCCATGTTCACTCCAGTGCCGCCCTCACCGCGGCATTGTCCCCCGCCAGCGCGGGCAGCCGCTTGGTCATGGGCGTGGGTGGCAAGCTCAAACGCGGCGGAGACGCGCGAAACATCCACTCCTTTTCATCGCCGCACAGGCATGCGACTGACCTGTGACGTCATTCTTTTCATGTCCGCATGTCCAGTTTTCGCATCCACTTTGACACTGTGCACCAGCCACTGCACTATCATTCCAAACACTTCAATCCACGCACCTGCCACTGGCCCGTCCTGGCAAACACCTCCCAGCACGCACCTGCCATTGGCCCGTCCTGGCAAACGCGCTGATGCAGGCAGTGCAGAGGATGACGTCGGCTCGCACCGTGCGCGCGGCGTGCAGCGACTTGATCTCGTGGAACATGGCTCTCGCGCGCCCGCCTTGCTGGCCCACCGTGCACGCGCCCAGCGCCGCCGTGAGCACGTGCGCGTTCGGCTCAAAGCTGCCACGGGGGGGTGAGAGGGGGAAGGAGGGGGGGAGAGAGCCAGGTTGAAAGCATGTAAGAGTGGTGTGCGGCTCTGCGCAGCAAGACAACCTTTTGTACCCGAACGATTTTTGGAGTTGAACAAAGAGTAGTAAATAGGAATATACTACTATGTAGTATATTGAAGCTATGGATACCCTACTTGTTCCCTTGCACTGATATCTAGAATACATCCTTGATAGTGGCCGCTAGCTATGCACCGTGTGAAGCGATAGCGTACCAACGGCTGGTAAGCGACATAACCATCTGCCCGCAGCTCCACCAGCAGATGCAGCGTTCCTTCCCAAAGTGTCGATTCTGGGTAATCTAGGATGATTACTAGGGGAGACGAGCAGACCTACCCGGCCGCCCGCAGCTCATCCAGCAGCTGGAGCGCTTCTTCCCACGCGCCGCCATCGGACAGACACTTGATCATGTTGGTGACCGCGTGGGGGGACGGCAGCCCTGCAGGGGTATGGGAGCGCAGCCGGGAGATGGCAGGGTGGGCTGCGCGATGGTAAGGGGGCAATGGGGTGAGGGGCGGCTTGTTTACAATTATCAAGATCCAGGCCCAACCCCACCCCACTTCCATGCCCATCCAAGCCACCGCCCCAAGCCATAGCCCCCCAAAGAGGCCCCAGGGGGATGTCACTGTTCACAGCACACCCCAGTACAGACTCCGGAGTACACTCCTCAGTAAACTGTACATGTAGCCCCTACTCAAATCCCTGGCATGCAACCGCCCATCAGGGGGAGACGATGGGCGGCGTATCGCACGGCGCACCTACCCCATAGCCGCCCCAAGTGGGCGTTCCGTTACCCGCGAGCGCACACACGGAGTCAAGCGGCCGCCCAAGGTAGCGGAACTGTTTAGGGTTTAGGAAGCGCCCAAGGTAGCGGAACTGTTTAGGGTTTAGGAAGCGCCCAAGGTAGCGGAACTGTTTAGGGTTTAGGAAGCGCCCAAGGTAGCGGAACTGTTTAGGGTTTAGGAAGCGCCCAAGGTAGCGGAACTGTTTAGGGTTTAGGAAGCGCCCAAGGTAGCGGAACTGTTTAGGGTTTAGGAAGCGCCCAAGGTAGCGGAACTGTTTAGGGTTTAGGAAGCGCCCAAGGTAGCGGAACTGTTTAGGGTTTAGGAAGCGCCCAAGGTAGCGGAACTGTTTAGGGTTTAGGAAGCGCCCAAGGTAGCGGAACTGTTTAGGGTTTAGGAAGCGCCCAAGGTAGCGGAACTGTTTAGGGTTTAGGAAGCGTCCAAGGTAGCGGAACTGTTTAGGGTTTAGGAAGCGCCCAAGGTAGCGGAACTGTTTAGGGTTTAGGAAGCGCCCAAGGTAGCGGAACTGTTTAGGGTTTAGGAAGCGCCCAAGGTAGCGGAACTGTTTAGGGTTTAGGAAGCGCCCAAGGTAGCGGAACTGGGCAAAGCGACCCTTTTGCTGAGGGGGGGCATCGCGAAGCCTAGCATAATGGTCACTATCATGGTCACTGTAATGGTCACCATCAGACGAGGGGTGGCCCTCACGCAGCCTAGTAGGGGTAGTAACACATATGCTGTTTGTGAGACTAGAAGTCTCTCCAGCCAACACGGCACGGCTTGGAGAGCAAAAGGAGCTCTTCCCTGGCTGCCCTCCAGGTGTCTTTGTGGGCATCTGAAGCACCACAGTATCGCCGCGGCCTGGCGGAAACAGATACGTCACAAATGAATACACTCGACTACAGGGGATCCTGCGGCGTAGGAATGCAACCCTAGGGGGCTGGCTTGCGATAATGTTGGCCCATTCCAGGACAAGATGTTCCAGCGCTGCTAACTCTTGATTTTTCTAAAAAAGGCCTGCTGCCGAACATGCAAAAGAGATTGTTGATAGCCCCTCTTTCCCCCCCCCCCCTCCCTCCCTCCCCCCCCCCCCCCCCCCCCCTCCCCCCCCCCCTCTCTCTCTCTCTCTCTCTCTCTCTCTCTCTCTCTCTCTCTCTCTCTCTCTCTCTCTCTCTCTCTCTCTCTCTCTCTCTCTCTCTCTCCCCCCTCTCTCTCCCCCCTCCCTCCCTCCCTCCCTCCCTCCCTCCCTCCCTCCCTCCCTCCCTCCCTCCCTCCCTCCCTCCCTCCCTCCCTCCCTCCCTCCCTCCCTCCCTCCCTCCCTCCCTCCCCGTCCCTCCCTCTGACTTGCGGCACCAAGGTTCTGCCAAAAGGTTGTATTCCTCGTCCTCACACACCACCAGTAGGTGACGCCGTGCGTGACTCCATGGTAGCCGCAAATAGCGCCCTCGCCCGGTCCACTTGGCCATGCCGACCGCAAATGGAGAGCGATACCGTGAGCAGATACGGTGATAAGGGCAAGCCTTCATTGATTAGCCACTCGACCACAAGGAGTGCGCGACCCCAGCGGGTAGGGGACTCGCCCAGCCGCTTCACTAGCGCGGTGAGCTGCTTCTCGGTCCCGAAGTCATTAGATGAGGGCTCCTGGTTTCCGTCCTCAGCGGCCGGACTTTTTTGGTTCAAAGTTGCGAGCAGAAGTTTCGCATCTTGTGAAGTGCTAACGCCAAGCAAGCCAAGGAGTTCAGGGGGGCATTCGGCCCCCGGTTTTGCCCGGAAACGCCGCCGTGATTCGGCGTCTTTGCTGTGTGTGTGGCCGTCGTCCTTCACCGCCGGCAGAAGTGGCCTCGCCACGACTTTATTTACGACAACACGGGCAGTACAATGTAACCGAAATGTTGACCGTGAGGTATCAAGTTTTGGGATGCCATTGGTCGCGCTTCCACGACAGCCGATCAGCTTGCTAATTCTTGAATTGATAGCATCGTGGCAACCTTGGAGCCCGTCATTTAAAGATGTAAGTGGTTGGCATGTCAGGACCCCCCGACAATGCATTACTTGCGTCATGGCGACATTGGGAAAATTATATATTGCTTCTTTCGGCTGCACTAACTTCTATAAGTCCCCATTTCAGTTTGGATGCACAAGGCGCATGAGAATGAGGCCTCAATTGAACACGTATAACCGAGGCTCACAGTTGGCTACAATTCAATCCAGATATGGCAATCCACGACGGCTAAGCCATCCGGATCTGCCTGTAAACGAAGCCAACTTATCACCAGAAGTGCCCACGCTACCGTTGGCGTGTAAATTGAGCAAGGAACCCCCCTGTGATAGCGCATGCGCAGGCCTTGTCAATATGCAGGCGCTGTCGGCATAGTCTCGCGTCCTTTTTCAGTTTTCCGCCACGAGTTCGCCAGTTACTGCGGTGGATAAAGCGAGTGCACCTTTTTCCCAAATACTGCAACGGTTGATTCTGCCGCGCTGAGGGGACCGGCGCCCGGTCACCTCCCTGTCGGAGTTGACGAAGCCAGCCGATTGAGCCGAAGTCAGAATAACCGCCTGACTGAGACGGCGCTAACGCCTGATGGAGGTACGGTATATTTTAAGAAGGCCATCATATCTCTTTCTAGTATCAATAGGTAGGAAAAAAAGATTATCAAATCTAAACTACCGTACGGACAGCAACAACAACAACAGTGCGGCTTAGCGCACTCGCTGGTTATCCGCTCGCCCGTTTCTGCTATCGCCGGCACGGGACGAAAACGCAATTAGGTAATTTCGAGCAAAATATGGTGGCAGCACGTGAGCACGGGAGTAGATCAGCCACGAACTCATTATCCTGACGGCGCCATGTGACGCCCATTTTCTGCAAGGGACGTCTACTAAAGCCACGAAACGATTCTGTGGAATGAAATGCTCGATGTATTTAAGGTGTGATATTTAAGGCGGTGGCAGTCGTTTCATAGTCATGTGTGAAGCCCTTTGGCCGACCCCCTGGCCGTAATGTAGTGCGTTTCTATCAATTAAGCCAAAAGGGCTCTGCGGACGTAAAAGAGCGCAGGCTCGATGCTTGGCATTACACCATTGCCGCAGCGCTCACTTCCCACTTGTCAATTTGCTTGCGAGAGAGTCATTGGCCAGTTTGGGAGCGGCGTGTTGAAATGGCCTTCGCTGGAGCGCCCTGTCCTTAGGTCTTTGCCCGGCGGCCCGTTTGCCAAAGCTTCTCCTAATTTCCCTGCTCGAATTCACCACTGGGGTGGCAAGGATGGCGGACTACTACCTGCTTCCTCAGCAAGCCCGGCCCGTGTGGCAAATGCGGAGAGTACCACATCCCGCAGTGGGCGGGAGGTGCTCGCCAGCGCTGCACCAACTCCCATGCCTAGTTGGGGGTCGGATGCTGCCACCCGAGACGAATTGGCCAGCCGGCAACGTCCGTCGAATGCAGGAGAGCGGCAGCACGACGTCGGTGGGTCAGATCCCAGCGACTCGACCGCAGAAAACCCCGAGCTAAGCACGCCACATGCTCATGACAAGCGATCACGCACATTAGAGGGAACCGTGCAGGAGGCCAGGAGGCTACTTCAGGAATACGAAGCATTGCTTTCCGCGAGCAGCGAGTCTAACTCTTCGACAGCACATCAGCCACGCAAGCATCCCCATCGGCGGAAGCCCCGTGCCGGTGACTTTCAGGGCACCCAAGTGAAGCGGCCAGGCACGTCGCCCGCTCGTGGCGCAAGTGACAGAGACAACATTGCCGCCATCGGGCGCCGGCTCACGGCACTCCTGCTGTCCATCCCGAGCGCCCAGGCAGGGGCCGCCAGGGACGCAGGCGCGGGCGGCCGCGCGGCGGTCAGCATAATCGAGGCCATTGTGTCGAGCGAGCAGCGGCTCATGCCCACTGCGGGGGGGGCGACGGATGCCAGTACCGGCTTGAGAGATGGGGCGACTGATACGCGCCGGAAAACCCCCTTGGCTGGGAAGACCCTCAGGCAACCCCCTCCCCACTCCTCCCCTTCCCACACCCCTTCCCCCTACCGCTTCTGTCCACTGCTCCATGCGTCCCATATCGGTGCCGCGTGCTCGGTGAGTGGCAGGTGGCAGCAGTACGTGGCATGCCTAGTGAGTGGCAAGTGCAGTCGTACGTGGTGCCTAGGTCAGGGTCCGTGGTAAAATATTGTCTCTCATCCAAGTAGCAAGGGCTTATGAGCACGTCTTGCTGTATTTGCCCCGCCCCTTTACTGGGTGTGTGTTCCACAAAACCTTATCGCTTGTTGCTGGTGGGTCAGCACGCTGCTACTTAGTAGGAATGGCACGTATCTACTGCGCACGCCATCAGCATCAGCGTGCATGCGGGCAGCGGTGGCTCCCTAATCGTTCCAGGTTAGCGGGTTCATCCCCTGTTGCTTCACTTGGTCCACGTGCCACTAGGAGCAGTCATCCCCTGTTGCGTCACTTCGTGCACGTGCCGATAGGAGCAGTCATCCCCTATCAAATGATTGGTTCGGGGAGGGAGGGTATTAAATCCTTTTCTTTTCCGGGCGTGTTGTACCTCAGCTGCGAGCATTCTCTACCGACACCCTTGTGAGAAGTAAGCACCTGTCCTATGGCCATGGTGCATGCCACCGCCCCTGCCATGCTGTCCCCCCTCCTCCCCACGCCAGGCGAGCTTTCTAACGATTGGAAAGGACTCGAATGATTCCACGAAAACCCCCTAGGGAAATGAAAGGGGCGGCTTGAACAGACTCGTACAGGAAATGATGTGGCTTTCGCTCGCGCCAAATCTGACCCCCTGTTGTACCCCCCCCCCCCCACCCCAACCCACCCCACCCCACCAAAGGTGTGCATGCAAACGGGCGGATTCTCAGCGGCGGAACACATCCTAAACCTGGCGCACGAACACGCTTGGCGACAGGTGGGTACTTTTGCCCGCATCGCATGAACGATGCGCGATGGGTCAAGACTTGGTCTCATGCAGTTTGGTGCGCAGCAAAGAACAGGGTCGTGGTTTGGCAGAATATTGCGGTTTGGCAGAATATTGCGGTTTGGCAGAATATTGCGGTTTGGTGCGCAGCAAGAACAATATCATGTAAGTGATGTCACCACGGTGGCTTGGGATCATGCGCTCATCTATGAGGCCGCCCCACCGTGGTGGTTGTCAAAGTGGCTGGTCAGGTTAAGTATTTTCCACTAGCTTCCTTTCAATAGCTATAAATGCATAACTCTTATTTGCTGTCCAAGGTGGACTTGTTTGCCTTTGATTGGTTCTTCCACCCGGCACCCGATAGTGTTTTCCGTAGGTGACGGGGACGGTTCCTTCATATGCCATCCAAGATTGTATGGGATGCCTCGCACCCAGAAAAGCACCCCGTAGCCACCCAGAAACGCACCCAGAAGAGCCCCCCCCCCAGTTGTTTGGTTCAGGGTGACCTGAATGCCCTTGCTGTCATCCTGATAAAACCTCCGCCTATGCCCTATGGATCTTCTGGCTTGGACACCACGTGTCACACATATACTTGGACATACCATGCCCCACCATTTTTCACCATTTTAAAACCCACTATTCTGACCTAATTCTAGGCAGTCAATGAATGCTGACATGCTTCCGACCACGCCCCATCTATCAACTAATTGCTGGCATCCGCCCCACAGCTTGCCGCAAGCGTGGCCAGCAGGCGGCAGCATACTGGCGACGCCGCACTGTGCGCCCCCACCGTGCGCGTATACACGGTGATGGCCCAGGGGTATTGCAAGGCGGGGCTGAGGGATGCAGCGCTCGACCTGCTGCAGGTAGGGGGAGTGCCGCGTTGCACCTGCTGCTGGTATTAAAGGGCGCGAAGGTTGCTTGTGGGCGGTTGGCTGGCGCGGTGATAGATCCAGTCGGAAATTTGTGACAATTGATAGGACTGGCACTGTTATACGCGAACAGTGTTAACTATTACCGCTATGCTGTGAGCACTAGTGTGTCATCATCTAGGTATGCTCGAACGCCTTGCTCAAATGCCTTATCTATGCATGAGCACATGCCTTGAGTAATAGCACGGGCTGATGCGAGATTCTTCAAGGCGTTGTATGATAGGAGCTGGGGCGATCGCCCCAGTGTTGTGCGTAGGCCGCATCTTATAACTAGTATAGGATAGTATCACTAGTATAGATAGTCGTATAGGATAGTATCGCTAGTATAGATAGTCGTATAGGATAGTATGGCTAGTATAGATAGTCATATTGGGAGCAAAGGCGCCCGCGTCTGGTTTCTTGCACATGGCAGCGCCCTGGTTAAGGGCATGGCAGTGCCCTGGTTAAGGGCATGTGCGCTCGCCTGGTTACTCCAGGGTGTTTATGGCCTCTCGTTTCCTTTTGTAGGTCTCCTCAGCTGATTGTAGAACCTGGCCCCTGGATGTTAGAAATGAGCATGGGTGGAGGAGCCTAGGCTTTGCCAGCACCGCGCTGGGATGCCCGTATGGGCTTGTTGAGTGATTGACATCGTGTACAATGGCATCTTAAAAGTAATATCCCAGCCAACAACATCATTATGATGACAGCATCTGTGGCGCTCTACCAACTGTCACCAACTGTTAACAACTGTTAACGAGCCGAGTTACACTGTGCATTTCCCCCAGAGAATCTTGCTTGATAACTGCGTCGCCTTACCCCCTGTATGAAATGGTTTTTTTCCTCTCCCCTCCCCTCCCTTCCCCTCCCTCTCCCTTCCCCTCCCTCCACCTTTTTTCATTTCATTTTTCCTGTTTCAACTTCCTTGCTTTTTCCTCGATCTGTTTCCGCAGCGGATGGAGGCGCAAGGCGTGGCCCCCGACAATATTCTCTTCAACGCACTTTTGCAGGTAAGTGCCACCCACCCCCATCACTTGTTGTGCTGGCCAAATACCCACCCCACCACCACCGCACCCCCACCCACCACCAGGTTTGCACCGCCACACTCTTGTCCAGGTCACATCATTGTTTATAGTCAGATTGTTTGGTCATATTGTTGCTTAGCACCCCAACCATCACCCCCCCACCCTGGCCCCCAAGAAGGTAGGCACCTCTCTTATATCACATGAGTCGTGTCACTATTCAATTTCCCAGCGGCCCCCTCTCGCCCCCCCCCCCTCCCCTCTAGGCAACTCCACTTGGCTATCCTCGTGCCATCGTTCGCTATCCTGCGCCCACCACTTGGCTATCCTCGCGCCATCGTTCGCTATCCTGCGCCCACCTCACCTCAGGTAGGCACTGCCCGTTCCTAAGATCAAGGTGTAACTGTTCGCTCCACCGCCCACCCACCCTTTGTCTGCTCTTTTCTGTATCGTGTTGATCTCTATATCTGTTTCTGGTGCTCCTTCCCTTATTCCTTCCCCTATTCCCTTCCCCTATTCCCTTCCCCTATTCCTTCCCCTTCTACTGGAACACATGCTCCTGTTTCTCCTTCCCATCCTCACATCCTTGCTCCTCCCTTAGAGCAAGGAAGTTCTTCCCTTCAGAAAGAAATATCCTTGCGCCTGCCCCTTTTTATTTTCTCCCCCTCCAGGTACGAGCACATGTGCTGCCTATCCTCCTGTCCCTCCCCCACAATCCCTTACCCCCCCCCCGCCCCCTATGTACCCCCCTATATCTCCCCTTATCAACCCCCCCTTATCAACCCCCCTTATCAACCCCCCTTATCAACCCCCCTTATCAACCCCCCTTATCAACCCCCTTATCAACCCCCCTTATCAACCCCCCTTATCAACCCCCTTATCAACCCCCCTTATCAACCCCCCTTATCAACCCCCTTATCAACCCCCCTTATCAACCCCCTTATCAACCCCCTTATCAACCCCCTTATCAACCCCCCTTATCAACCCCCTTATCAACCCCCTTATCAACCCCCTTATCAACCCCCCTTATCAACCCCCTTATCAACCCCCTTATCAACCCCCCTTATCAACCCCCTTATCAACCCCCTTATCAACCCCCCTTATCAACCCCCCTTATCAACCCCCCTTATCAACCCCCCTTATCAACCCCCCTTATCAACCCCCCTTATCAACCCCCTTATCAACCCCCCTTATCAACCCCCCTTATCAACCCCCCTTATCAACCCCCCTTATCAACCCCCCTTATCAACCCCCCTTATCAACCCCCCTTATCAACCCTTCTTATCAACCCCCCTTATCAACCCCCCTTATCAACCCCCCTTATCAACCCCCCTTATCAACCCCCCTTATCAACCCCCTTATCAACCCCCTTATCAACCCCCCTTATCAACCCCCCTTATCAACCCCCCTTATCAACCCCCCTTATCAACCCCCCTTATCAACCCCCTTATCAACCCCCCTTATCAACCCCCCTGATCAACCCCCTGATCAACCCCCCTGATCAACCCCCCTTATCAACCCCCCTTATCAACCCCCCTTATCAACCCCCCTTATCAACCCCCCTGATCAACCCCCCTGATCAACCCCCCTGATCAACCCCCCTGATCAACCCCCTGATCAACCCCCCTGATCAACCCCCCTGATCAACCCCCTTATCAACCCCCTTATCAACCCCCCTTATCAACCCCCTTATCAACCCCCCTTATCAACCCTCCTTATCAACCCCCCTTTTCAACCCCCATTATCAACCCCCCTTATCAACCCCCCTTATCAACCCCCTTGATCTCCCGCCCCACATCATGCTCTTATGGCTCGCGGGCTTGGTTACCCACCTCCAGGGTGAGACCCAGGTGGACAGGATGGAGTCCCTGCTGGGCAAGATGGCGGCGGCGAACATCCCCATGGACGAGCGCACGTACAGGTCGGTTGCCGGATTCGTAGGGGTGCTGGTGGCGGGCACGCTTCTCATGCAGTGCTGCTACTGGCACACGTACATGCGTCTGCTTGCTATGGTTGTAACGAATACCATTTTTGCCTTCCGTGTCGAATATTCGGTTGCACTATATCGATTTCAAATATAGTTGATTTCTACTCGGGGTCCCCGTATTCGTTTCCCAATATATAAGGTATCCTGACCCTTGACAGTGTCGAATACCGAATAAAGCTGGTACTTTCCGAACACCGAATCGAGCACACCTAGTACTCGTAGAAACTAGTACCCGTAATAGGCCATCCAGACTGCGGAGCGCGCCAGGCACTGTCGCGCCAAGCCGGCAGCCCACCACAGGCTTACTGAACGTCGGCATTGCTTGGAACTTCGGCACTCCTGGGTAACCGGCACGGCGTGGGAATTCACTGACTGACTGGCTGAACCCCAGCAGCAGTGTTTTTAGTAAGGGTTTTTGTCCGCGTCAGCCTGGCTGACTCGCCGCCGTTGGCGGCGCGTCAGACGGCTGACTTGCCGCCGTTGGCGGCGCGTCGGATCGCTGACTCGTTGCCAACGGCGGCAAGTCAGCCAATGGAATCTAAAGTGGGGATTCCCAAGGTGGTTCGCTTGCTACAGGGCCTAACGATCCCTGAGATAAGGTTGGAGCACATGTCTAGCTTTTGAGTTCTGACTTGTGAAAGCAGCGAAAAATGGGTTTCATGATACAAAATTCAGAATAATATGACCTACTTCGACTGTTTTTCTGAACTTACTGTCACAATACTAAGTCCTACACATCCACATTGCCACAGCCGAGAACGGCACACACCATTCGTCCCTTGGTTCACGCTTTCTATCAAACTTGCGTCCCTGTTGCTTCTTTTTCTGCTTCCTCAGCTGCTCCTTGGCTGCTTCTTCGTCACTGCTGACATCGATAGGGTTGCGCTGCCCGCTGCCAGTGTCTGCAGAAACCAACGCATCACCATCTTTCCCAGAATCTGACTCGTCCGATGATGTTTCCTTCTCGGACGACCGGCCTGGGGGCTCACCAGCATTGCCGGACTGAGCCGATGCTGCTGCTGCACTGCTGGCTGCATTGCTATCATTCCCCCTTTTCCTCTTGCTGCGGTTCAGCGCGTCTGCTGCCTGGCCTACGCCAACGATGGCACGCGGACCAGGCGCAGGCGCTTTGGCCGTGTCGGCGGCCAGTTTCGGCATGAAAAAAGCTGCGATCCCCCCAGATTTAATTTTTCCCAGTATTCCTTACGGCGCCATCCCTTCACCCAAAAACTTCCAACCCCCAGGTCGCTAACTTTGCTAGTTGACTATCGGACTAAACCATTAACGTTGTTAAATGTTTATACAATATTACTGACCCGGCCCGAAATTTCCCTACGCATCTAGTAATGGACAGAATTCTTTCTTATGCAAACAAATCTACAGCGTTAATAAACACACCTGGAATTCGATTCAAAGCAATCTGTAAATCAGGCAACCTCGCAACGCTTCATCAATCAGCTCATCAATCATATTCCTAAAACCTTTGCCATCATCGAGACATCGACCATTGCCAGTCGTCCTGGGTTACAACTTTACATTCGTCTAGAACTCTCGTCACTCTCGCCGCCAAGCAGGCAAAGGGCCGGCGGGTCTGGCATGGGCATGATAACGGCCTAGAATCTTGAAGACTATCAACGAACAGACCTGAACTGGTGAACTTGAATTCGTAGATATCCAGTACGAAGTTAGCATTTCAGTGGACTTCAGTACATAAGTAGGTACCCACTATATATTGACCCTGCCTGACGCATAGACTCGCTGCCCATAAGTACTGACGTGCTGCCTGAATTTACGCGTCAGACGACTGACGTGCAGACAAAATTTATGCGTCAGTCGACTGACGCAGAGCCAAAATTTACGCGTCAGCTGTCTGAGCGCGGACGAAAAAGTCGGACGCGTCAGACACTGACGCGTCAGCGGCTGACGCACGCGTACCGTTACTAAAAGCACTGCCCAGCAGGCTACAGCAGCATTCGATTAGGAAAAAACTGAATATATTCCTCGAATAGTAGGTCCTTCCGTATTCCAATCGAATATGTTCGGCTCATGATTACCTTTGCCGTATTCAAAATCGATTATCTTTGGTTTGGCGACCTGCCCGCCGTATGCTAATAGATTCAGAATTCAATTCGGTATTCGGGTGATATTCGGTGTTCGATTCAGCATACGGTACAACCCTCCTGCTTGCGCGTGTTCTGCTATGGATGTAAGAAAGCAAGCACACGTACAGGTGTGGCGGCCCGCTTGCTCTCGTTCAGTTAGTACAGGTGTGATGGCCCGCACGTTCTTATTTAGTACAGGTGTGGTGGCCCTCACGCTGCTCATCTAGTGGGGTGGCATACATGCGTGGCTCATCTAGTATAGGTGGTGTCATGCTTGGGTTAAATAAAGCAAAAAGTAAAAAAGATTGCGGTGGCTTGCACTCTGCACACGTACCCTATCTGCACACATCCATTCGATTGCATGTGTTTCGCAAATGCAGAACGAGTGTGCGGCTCAGGATAGTCAGGTCGGCATCATCCAGGTCTCTTGCCTTAGTCACAGCCCACGCCGATGAAGCTATCCAATAGGGTCTTTGTGTATAAATATTATATACATTATTACTTATGTATATATTATTTATGGATCATCGCAACCCAAGTACCACCCATGGTGAACGCCTATAGCTTGCCTCCTACAAACACCCCTCGCTGCATGCAGCGCGGTGATGCACTGCCATGGCGCCAACAAGGACCGAGCGGCGGTTGAACGCACATGGGCGGCCATGCGGCGCGCGGGTGTGGCCCCATCCACCTTCACCGCCAACGCCCGTCTGAATGGTGGGTGGATACCAGTAGCGCTGGGGTGGACTCGTGTCCTAGAGTATAGCTGGTCTAAATAGGACTTTATAGCCACGAAGACGTCACATTGTTGATGTATACAGGGCTAACAGGTTCGAGGTCGCGCTGGCCCTTGTCGTCCCTGATGTTGGCCTTCAGAATGACGTAGAATGTTTTAGTGCTAGCGGCGTTTGGTTCTGCTGCTGGTAGCCATTTCTTCACAGCCAAAAGAAATGTTCATGTATAGCGCTAGCAGCATTGAGCTATATGGCTGGTAAGCCATATGCCTTCCTTCAGCACTGAAGATCCTGGTGTTTCATGCTGACGGCGTTCGGTTCTGCTGGCGCCAGGGCGGCCGGGTCCCTACCTCAGGGCTTATGCTGTAGGGTTCAGACGCTGCCTTTTGGTTTAGGGTTTAGGGTTTAGGGGCTGCGTTGTGGTGTAGTGGCCACGCAAAGCACTTATTTGCCGACTTTGTGTGCTGTGTGTGAGTGCAGACATCCAGACTGCTTGCGTTGGTAACCAGCATTCAGACCCCCCTTGCTCCCCCCCCCCCCCCCCCCTCTCCGTCCCTCCTCTCTCTTCCTCGAGCATTACTCCAATCGTCGATACATCCTTTAGTGCTTGCACATGATGTTGAGGTGTCTCTTGCAGTCCTATTCAAACGATTCTGCAGATAGAACCGGGATGGAACCTTTGACTCTAATGAACGATGCATGTCGGTTTCATGGAGTGCATGGCTGCTGTCCTGTACTGTGCCGCTCGCGCTGCTTTTCTGTTTTTTCCGATTCACGCGCTCTCCTCGCATGGGTAGCCATCACCGCGCTCAGGTTACTACTCCATCAAACTGAACAAGCCCCGCGCCCAGACAAAGTCAGCCACTTATCTTAAGAGATCTTTCCAATGCATGCGTGCATGTCAGGGAGTCTGTCCTTCGTCTCAACAATTCAAAGTGCTTTTTAACGGCTTCTTTTAGATAACTTCAAAGTGCTTTTTAACGGCATCTTTTAGATAACTTCAAAGTGCTTTTTAACGGCATCTTTTAGATAACTTCAAAGTGCTTGGTCGGAAAAAGAACTCTTAAATAAAAGTAATGTGTAATATGTAGTGTGCAGATGCAAGCAGCCCACGCTCCATGCCGCGCATGCTGCGAGTCCAGTACGTCGAGTCTCATACCATACATATACTGTACATATAGTGTACATATAGTGTACATATCGTGTACATATCGTGTAGTAGCACCGTGGCTGGTCATGAGACTGCATGCTTTAAACGTTGGCTGTCTAAAAACATGTGCGCGTGCGCGGATGCAAGCAGCCCACGCGCGGTGCGGCGAGGTGGCCACCGCGCGCCGTCTGGTCAAGAAGATGCCGTCGGACGGCACCGCCGTGTCCTTGGACACGTTCAACACGCTCATGAAGGCGCACGCGCGCGCGGGTGACGTGAGGGGCGTGTTCGTGGTCCTCAACCGCATCCGGCAAGCAGGTGCGTGTGGGTGGGCGGGGGGTGATTGGGCGCGCGGGTGGACCGGCGGGCAGGCGGGTGGGTGGGTGGGTGGGTGGGTGGGGAGGGGGGGATGGATGGGGGGGGGAATGGATGGGGGGGGGGGAACTTGAGAGAAGTTTGGGGTTTTGGAGGTATGGTCAGCGCTATACCGCTGCAGTCAGCAGGCAGATGGGTGTGTTGTGTGTGGGGGGTGGGGGGGTGATTGGGCGGGCGGGCGGGCGGGCAGGCAGGCAGGCAGGCAGGCAGGCGGGTGGGTGGTTTGGGGGGGGAGAGCGGTGGGGGGGAGATGAGAAGTTGGGATGGTGTGGTGGGTGGGTGGGTGGGTGGGTGGGTGGGTGGGTGGGTGGGTGGGTGGGTGGGTGGGTGGGTGGGTGGGTGGGTGGGTGGGTGGGTGGGTGGGTGGGTGGGTGGGTGGGTGGGTGGGTGGGTGGGTGGGTGGGTGGGTGGGTGGGTGGGTGGGTGGGTGGGTGGGTGGGTGGGTGGGTGGGTGGGACCTGGGGTGCGGGCCTGTAATTTTTCAAAAATACAGTATTTTTCTTGGGTTGTGCTCACACCACTGATACTGTTGTGTCATGGTATCCCACCAACCATCGGCGCAATGGACAACGTGTCTGTGATGCCCCAGGTGGACTGCGTATGTCTGAGATGACCATCAGAAGGCGACTGTCGCTTGTTCATGTTCAGCGGCGCGAGGTTGTCTCTTCCTCTATAACATTTATGTCATGTGTGCCGGCCCAACATTCTTTTTTTCTTGACCATCCATGCCGTGTGGACCTGCCCATATTTGCTCATTCACCCAGCCATCACACTCCCTATCCCACACCATGCTCATGCCCTGGGGCCCTGCCATGCCCTGGTGCCCTGCCATGCCCTGGTGCCCTGCCATGCTGCGACGCCCTCCCATGCCTGGGCGCCCTGCCATGCCCTGGTGGCCTACCCCTGCTACCTGGCCCCACCACCGCTCCCGACCACTCCCCCTCCAACACAAGTGCACATGTCCATGTAAAACTGCCCAGAAAGTCATGTTCCAAAACACTGCCTGTCCCACCATGGTCCCTGCCCTGCTCGTGCTTACAGGCCTCAGGCCCGACCATTTCTCCTTCAATACCGCCATGGACGGCTGTCTGCACGGGGGCGCGCCCACCAAGGTGCCTGCGCTTCGCAAGGCAATGGAGAAGGAGGGGTTGAAGCCGGACGCCGTGACGTACGCCATTCTGCTGGTGGGTGACAGACCCCGTGCCGAGGGTCGTACGGTCTTGTACATCGTTGATCAGAGCTGCTTGTACGTGACGTACACCATTCTGCTGGTGGGTGACAGACCGAGGGTCGTACGCCACGCTGTACTGCGGGTGGGCGACATCCGGCCCGACTTTATTAAACCCTAAATGATGCTCGTTAGATGACGTACGGCATGCTGCGGGTGGGTTTGGTTCGGCGTTCCCTGGATAATTTGGCAGCTATGCATGTTATGATTCTTGTGAGTGACGCACAGCATGCTGCTGGTATGTCAAGGGGGGGGGGGGGGGGCGTGTGCACATGTGTGACGTGCGCGATGCCCACCCCATCTCTCTTTTGTGTGTGTGTGGTCACTACAGCATAGCATAGTATAGTATCGTGTGTGTGTCTGCGGTGCGCCATACCCACCCCACCCAACGTGCTCGCTAGCCCGGTTCGCGCGGGTGCCCCCTCGTACCTATCTTTTGACACATGCTTCACTCTTTCCACTCCTTCCTCTCTCTCTCTCTCTCTCTCTCTCTCTCTCTGTGTGTGTGTGTGTGTGTGTGTGTCTGTGTGTGTGTGTGTGTCTCTGTGTTTCTCTGTATATATATTACACACACAAACCATGTCCCCGTTTCAATGCGGCAACAGCGGCACGCAGGGACCACCCGAGAGTCGCGTTTCGTGGACCGTGTGCTGAGGGAGATGGAGGCGGACGGATGCAAGCCCGACCGCGTGGTACGTGCGGCAGCATCATCAGGGATAACACGGGAGTGGGGCACTTGCGCGTGGTAGGGGCCGCGGCATGGTGGGAGACAAGTGGCTTGGCCGCGTGTGCTTGGTAGGGGCTGCAGCATGGGGGACAGCAAGAAGCAGCCTAGGGGGTGCGGGCGGCAGCGTTAGGGAGCACTAGTGGGCGCGTACGCGAGTACAGGGCATGCGTGCATCGTAGTAGCGTGTTGTGCACTGTATAATGTGCATCCTTTAAGAGCAAGCTAACTAACTTTTAGTATAACTGTTATGTTGCTCAGAAGACAACGCAGCGTGTCGTCACTACACAAGGAATACTGGTGTATAGAAGGCATGCAAACACGTAAGGGGTATTCTCACCCCGTGCTACGTAGTAGACGGTTAGGGCCAGCGAATGATTCAGGTATCCAGGTGTGCAAGGGAGCCAGTGGTAAGACCTGCACAGGAGCTGTTTAGTGTGTTGAGGGTTAGAAAAGAGTGCTAGACATAGATTCCGCGTATAAACGTGGGCTGCTTGGGAGCTGTGACAAATGAGGATATTCTGGCAGGTAAAACCACTTCGTCCTGCCAAACACAAGTGCTATGTTTACGGATGCGTGGTTAACACAGGGTTAACAAAACGTATTAACATGCGGCTATTTTGTTAACTAAACTAGGCCACATGGGGACTTCGGCTATTCCCATTCCATCCTGGAAATGAGCTGTCACCTGCATATCATGTCACGGTGCCCCAGGGGAGATGTTGTGCCCTGGAAGCACACCCATGTTTTCAAGGTCTGATCAAGCCAGACTGTGAGCGACAGGCTCTTATGAGAGGCAATACTGGTCATACTGCGACCAGCGACATTTGTGTGTTATGCACCAGACATAGTGTAATGCACCGGACGTCTGTGTCATGCGCCCCACACACCTTGCATCGAAAATCATCCCCAGTGGAACATTCTTGTCCCTGGTGGCTGGATTCCCAGACTTAGGCTTGCAAAGGTACCGCCCCCTCCCTTGCCCCCCCATCCCCACTGCCCCACGCTCCCTACCTCCAATTTGTCGCATTTACCCCCCTCCTCCCTCCTCCCCTCCTCCCCTCCTCCCCTCCTCCCCTCCTCCCCTCCTCCCCCTCCTCCCCTCCTCCCCTCCTCCCCTCCTCCCTCCTCCCCTCCTCCCCTCCTCCCCTCCTCCCTCCTCCCCTCCTCCCCTCCTCCCCTCCTCCCCTCCTCCCCTCCTCCCCTCCTCCCCTCCTCCCCTCCTCCCCTCCTCCCCTCCTCCCCTCCTCCCTCCTCCCCTCCTCCCCTCCTCCCTCCTCCCCTCCTCCCCTCCTCCCTCCTCCCCTCCTCCCCTCCTCCCCTCCTCCCCTCCTCCCCTCCTCCCCTCCTCCCTCCTCCCCTCCTCCCCTCCTCCCTCCTCCCCTCCTCCCCTCCTCCCCTCCTCCCCTCCTCCCTCCTCCCCTCCTCCCCTCCTCCCCTCCTCCCCTCCTCCCCTCCTCCCCTCCTCCCCTCCTCCCCTCCTCCCCTCCTCCCCTCCTCCTCCTCCCCTCCTCCCCTCCCCTCCTCCCATCCTCCCATCCTCCCCTCCTCCCCTCCTCCCCTCCTCCCCTCCTCCCCTCCTCCCATCCTCCCATCCTGCCCTCCCTTCCTCAAACGCATCGTCGCCTCCCTGCAGGTGTACCGCAGCGCCATCCTGGCGTACATCCGCTGCGCGGACGGCGGCGCTGCGTTGCAGATGACAGAGGACATGGCGGCCGCTGGGTACAAGCCACAGATGCGTGTCACGCAGGTGCTGCTGCAGGTGGGTGGGCGCGGGGGTGGGCGATCAGGCCCAAGTCCCGCGTGTGTGTGCTGCTGCAGGTGGGTGGGGGGAGTGCATGGGCGGACCATGCCAAACAGTGCAGTAGGAGCAGATTGGTGCGGCCTTGACCTGTGCTGCTGCAGGTATAGCCGCCAGGCCCAGGTGGTGGTTGCTTGGTTGGTTGGTTGGTTGGTTGGTTGGTTGGTTGGTTGGTTGGTTGGTTGGTTGGTTGGTTGCTTGGTTGGTTGCTTGGTTGGTTGCTTGGTTGGTTGGTTGGTTGGTTGCTTGGTTGGTTGCTTGGTTGGTTGGTTGGTTGGTTGGTTGGTTGGTTGGTTGGTTGGTTGGTTGGTTGGTTGGTTGGTTGGTTGGTTGGTTGGTTGGTTGGTTGGTTGGTTGGTTGGTTGGTTGGTTGGTTGGTTGGTTGGTTGGTTGGTTGGTTGGTTGGTTGGTTGGTTGGTTGGTTGGTTGGTTGGTTGGTTGGTTGGTTGGTTGGTTGGTTGGGGCCGGGATGGATGTAGAACCTTTTGAGGCCTGGACCTGGGCTGCTGCAGGTGGAGCCGCCAGGCCCAGGTGTAGCGCTGCTGCCAGTGGGAGCAATGAAGGCCGGAAGATCGGTCCGGTAGTCGGGCGTAATAGGACGAGTATCACATAGTATCATACTACTACATGTAAATTTGTAATAGTACTAGTATCATATAGTATTGCACTACTATAGTATGTAATAGTACTAGTATCATATAGTATCATACTACTATAATATATAATAGTACGAGTATCTTATAGTATTATACTACTATAGTATATAATATTGGGTCCACACGTCCGGACCTATGCAGCAGGTGGGTGCAATACGGACTGTAGCGTAAGGGGCTTGGCTTGCGATAATGTTGTGGAGTGGGGGGCAGTTGCGGCGTTGTCTCTGGTGCTGCGGTGGCGACTTGTGGAGTCTGGTGCGACTTGCAGAGGCTTTCTCTTGCCATGTGCCTGGCAGTACCAACATGCCGCCATTTGTCCCGCCCCCCCTTGCGTTCTCCCTCCCACCTCGCCCTCCCTCTCACCTGGTCCTTCCTCCCACTTCGCCCTTCATCGGGGCCATGCGCCGCAGACTGCCGAGTCCGCACTGGTGAAGGAGTGCAAGATGGCGGCGGTGCAGGGCCGGCTGGACGCATTCTTGGAGGATATCAGGTCCTCGGGTACGTGGGCGCCCAGGGTTGAGGATGCCGGCGTACGTGGGCGCCCAGGGTTGAGGATGCCGGCATGCTGTAGTTCGTGGTTTGTCCATGGCCCCAGGGCCGCAGTCCCCCGAGTCTCTCTCTGCAACGTGAAGGGTCCGCACGACTGTGGGTGCGAGAGGATCTCTCGCTCAAGGGTTGATGCTTCCATTCTGGGTGGATGCTTCCATTCTGGGTTGATGCTGCCATTCTGGGTTGATGATTCCCTTCCAGGTTGATGCTTTTAGTCTGGGTTGATTCTTCAATTCTGGGTTGATGCTTCCATTCTGGGTTGATGCTTCCTCACAAGAGTTGACGCTTCCATTTGCATGGTTGGTGCTGCTGTTGGGGTAGGCGCTGCCATACTGGGTGCGATATTGCTGTGCAGCGTTCATAGTGGGTTTCACATGTGGTTTCGCGGTGCCTTCTCCTATTGCCTCCGAGCTATCGACCCGACACCCCAACGTTGGTCACGCCCCACTGGGTTGCATGCACGGCACCCATGCGTCGGCATGTGCAGCCAACCGCATGTATGGCCTGGCCACATGCCTGGTTTACTGTTCCATGTGGCTGCCAACCGCGGCCCTCCTGCCCTGCTGCCCCGCCGCCCCGCTGCCCTCTGGTTGGTTGCAGGCATGGCGCTGACACCCGCCACCTGCGACGCCATCATACGTGACCTGTCCAGGGACTACGGCATCCCAAGCGCCCTCGGTGAGGGATGCCACGCCGGCGCAGAATAGCCCACGAGATGCCATATTGATATAGACCTGTACAGAATAGCTTGTTGTCGTTGGGGCCTATGTCCGTTTTGATCGGCAGTTTTACACCCTCGGTGGGCGCCGCCACATGGCTCGTACAGTATAGCTTGTTATGAATGGGGATTATGTTTTGGCATGCTCCTTTCGACCTGCCGATGCCTACCCTCGCTGGGCGTGACCATCAAGCATGGCCATACCTGCCACGTAGCTCCCATACTTTTTGCACCTGGCATGCTACGGTCTACAAGGAATTTTAATAGGAGATGCAGGTGAGCCCTGTTTTGCACAACTCTGTAGGATGATACGAGCAGATCGCCAGAATAAATCGTGGCACACCGCACGGTGCATCCGCTGATCCCCTGGTGTGCTTGTTACTGCTCACTCAAACGTGTCGTGCCAACCCCCCTTCCCCCACGACCCCTTGTGTGCGCCCTGGCCCCGGCAACCCAGCCACATTCCGCGTGTGGCGCTCCTGCTTCTCGCCCGCGCAGACCAACCGGCTGCTGCGCTGGCTGGTCAAGGAGGCGCGTGCCGTCAGCGAGTCCAACCCGGCGCAGGCACGACTTGCCGCATGCAGACGAGGGTGTAGGGCTTATGCTAGTGCGCTGATGGTTTGTCATTAATGATTTCGTACTTTGGGTTTCGTCTGTTGGGTTTGGGGTTTCTAGTTTCTGTGTGGGGATTAAGTCTAGGGTCTCTAGTTTTGGGTTGTCGGTTAAGATCGAGGTTTATGCTTGAGGGTTTACATGCAGGGTTTCGGGTTGAACCACAACGCTCGCCTGCGATGTGCGGCTGTTGGCTCGCAGCAAGCCATCACTCTATTGTTATAGTATTCGTTTTTTCTTATCACCATCATTCTACTGTAGAACCCACCAGTATACTATAATTATCATACACTATATTATAGTATTCGTTTGTTCTTACTACCATCATTCTACTGTAGAACCCACCAGTATACTATAATTACTGTTTGTCTCTAGCACCATCATCTTGCCTTCGGACCCACTAGAATGCTTCAAGTATCATACACTATGTTATCTACAGTCTACGAGTACTATGTGATGCAATGTATACCCTCTCACTCTCACTATCACTATATCCCACTAGTATACTATAATCATCTTTCTAAAGCCATCAAACGCGTCCCGTGTCCACCCTCGTGTGTTGTTGTGCTGCCCGCGTGCAGGGGGCTCGCGCGTTTGTTCTGCTGCTGCCTCTGCTGGCGTCCGCAACCGTCAAGATGCAGCGGTAGGTGCCTCGCGTACTTGCTGGCACCCACACAGTGTGTACTTGCCCCCCTAAACACGCAGTGTGACCCTGTACAGCATTCTTGCCCCCGTAACCACGCAGTGTGACCCTGTAGAGCATTCTTGCCCCCGTAACCATGCCGTGTGACCCTGTACAGCATTCTCGCCCCCACAACCATGCCATGTGCCCCCGGACTGCATGCTTGCCCCCACAACCATGCCCTGTGCCCCCGTGCTGCATGCTTGCCCCCACAACCATGCCGCGTGTACGTGCCCTGCAGGCTTGCGTGCTTCCTTAGCTTGCTCACTTGAATAGCCTGGTCTCCATAAATAGAAATTAGCAGTCAGACAAGGCAGCTCGTATCTGGTGGTGCGATGGCCATTGTTGTATCGAATGACTTATACATGTTGTAGTCGTAATGATGTCGTGAACCTCATCCCGTGGATTTGCGACAAACGGTCGTACTTGCATATTTGTGCATGAAACCTTGCTCACCGCATCGGACAGCGCCTTTTCCAGTGTTTGCCCCTCATCTTGTGTTTGCCCCTTTGTGTTGTGTTTGCCCCTTTGTGTTGTGTTTGCCCCTTGGTGTTGTGTTTGCCCCTTTGTGTTGTGTTTGCCCCTTTGTGTCGTGTTTGCCCCTTTGTGTCGTGTTTGCCCCTTTGTGTTGTGTTTGCCCCTTTGTGTTGTGTTTGCCCCTTTGTGTTGTGTTTGCCCCTTTGTGTTGTGTTTGCCCCTTTGTGTTGTGTTTGCCCCTTTGTCTTGTGTTTGCCCCTTTGTGTTGTGTTTGCCCCTTTGTGTTGTGTTTGCCCCTTTGTGTTGTGTTTGCCCCTTTGTGTTGTGTTTGCCCCTTTGTGTCGTGTTTGCCCCTTTGTGTTGTGTTTGCCCCTTTGTGTTGTGTTCGCCCCTTTGTGTTGTGTTTGCCCCTTTGTGTTGTGTTTGCCCCTTTGTGTCGTGTGAGCGGCGTCGTTTACCCAAAGCATTTTGTAGGACCGTAGCGAATGCCTGCAGGCGGGTGGGCTGAGTCACGCCTGCGGTGGGCTGATTCAGCCCAGGTGGATCTCATCAGTAGGCTGCGATCAGGACTGATGGCCGTCTTGTTGCATGAAATTGACGCATGACTTCGCATGTGTGCCTGTCTTGCTCCTGCTCGGCTGGCTATTTCCTGCTTGCAATGTCTTTGGGGGGCATGGTTGTAAACCAAAACAGAGAAGACTTCTCTGCAGGCATCAACGCATGCATCAGGTGCGCTATGATTGGTTCATGTCACGGTTGCGGGTGGTTTTGCTTGCGCATGGTATTGCTGGTCGTGTCACAACGTGCTGCTGGGGTCGCCCTCTGGGGACGTGGGACAAACGCATCCCCCCATCATATGTGGCACTGGTGGCTTCATAATTCTACCACCAAGCAGCGGAGGACAGGGTGCCTTTGTGAGGCCATCGTTTTGTGTAGGATCCCGTCTTCTGGTCACGAACTGTCGACCTGACCTTTTGCCTTTGTGGAAGTACCGCTTTTCAACACCAAACAGCGACTATCAGTAGTAAATAGAAGAAGATGGCCCTGCTGGTTGATGAAGATGGCCCTGCTTTGAACATCTCATCGCATCCATGCCTACCCAACACATGACCCACGTCGGCGCATCGTATCCTTTTCCCCATGATTCAATCCCTAATCGAAAGCGTTGCGCGTTCTTCTCACCAATCTGCCTAGTGGCAGAATCCCCAGGCTGGCCTTGATATGGCCCTGCTGATATCACCCCGACGCCATGGCCTCTCTCCTGTGGCCCGCGTATGTGACCCCGTTGGTGATGCTCCGTCTGGTCTGGCCCTGCCTTGCGTGGCCCTGTGGGCATGGCTTCCTGATTGCGCCTTCTGGCGTGGCCCTGCTCTCGTTCGGCCCAGCTGCGGGGACGGCCCTGGCGCACTGGCGCTCTACGAGGCGATGCTGGCGGCCGGAATTGACCCGCCCCCCTCCCTGCAGCTGGACCGGCTACTGCTCGAGACGATGGACGCGCTGATCACGGGCGTCATGGCCGGGGCGGGCATGGGAGGGGAGGGGGAGGGCGGCGGTGAGGACACCGCCGATGCGGTACGTGTGAGCATAATCGTGGCTGCAATGTGGGCAGATTTGTTGGCGATTTGTCATTATATGTGAGCTTATCCTTCCCGTATGGTCTGGTACATGCGGGCAGGCCATTCAGGTAGGGTGTAGATGGACAGGCCTGCAGGTATCGTGGTTTTACTACAGTACGACTGAAATGATTTGTGATCATACTTATACTGTTGCCATCATGCGATCAAATATCGAACTGTCATGCCATTGTCATGCCTTACCACTCACTCGCTAGCTCGCGTGGGCGCGGACCCTTTGCATGATTACCCGCGGCAGGGGGTGGGACGCTTGCCTCCGGCGCTAGCGGATGTTGTTGCGGAGGAGGGAGCGCTGATGGAGGAACTGCTGGCATCCGGCATCAAACCAAAGCCCAGGTGAGAGGCACACTTACAGCATTTGGGTTAAGCCAAAGCCCAGGTGAGAGGCACTCATACAGCATTGAGCCCAAGCCCAGGTGAGAGGCACACATACAGCATCAAGCCAACTTACTTTTGTCCAAGGTGAGGGGGCACACTTACAGCATCAAGCCACAGCCAATGTGAGGGGTGGTTTACCTTGTGACGCTTGAGGCGAGGGTGTGACGTATGCAGCATCAAGCCAAAGCCCAGGTAGTGTATATGAGGCTCCGTGCTTGCTCCTGGACAATATAGCCAACGCCCAGGTGCGCCGCAATGAAGTGTCCCTTCTTGACGAAGGGCGATCGGACAAGATCTCCGAGGGCTCAAACCAACGTGTGCTCGTTGCTCCGTTCAGGTACGGCCACTTCATAGCATGCTGCCTGTGAGACGAATATGTTGCCCCCAAATCTTGGACCCTACCCCTCCTGTTGTCACTGTCTACTGGGCCATGCCATTGAGAGTTTCTAGTGGGTGTTGCGTGATCTCACTAGGGCAGTGTAATAAACGAGGTGAGTCCAGTGACCGCTATTGGCACATAGTAACCGCTGTTTGTCATGGACATTGCAACTCCGCATCTTCTTGTCTAGCCCTTATACCCTCTGTCCAATGCCTCGCTCCTTTCACTCAAGGCACTCCTCTCCTCACCCACCCCATGCTCCTTTCTCCTCTTCCACCCCATGTGCCTTTCTCCTCGTCCACCCCAATGCGCCCCTCTCCTCACCCCCCCGTCTCTCCTTCCCCACTTCTCTGGATATGCACCTCCCTGCCTCCTCACCTCCCTGTCTTCGCGCACGTGCCTCGATCGCCTTACGTCCGTGTCTCGCCTCCTTGGCATGGTCCTCGGTCTCCTCACCCCCTCGTCGCCTCTTGCCATCACTCTGTCTCCTACCCCTTCCTTGCCCTCCCTTCACCTCTCTTTGATTGGCTGTCCCTCCCCCCCCCTTAGATCGATTGATTGTCACTGCCCCCCCCCTCATTGCAAATGCATCGCTCTGCCCTTATCCCCGCTCATGCCCCATGCGCCTCTATCCGCCCCTCCCCTTGCTTCATCCCTGCCACTGCCACCTGACACAACAGCGCGCTCACAGGAGCAATCCACTGGCTTCTGCGCCCCGAGGCCGAACAAGAGGGCGCCGAACCGGTTCCAGCCAGCCCCCTCCCGCTGACCCTGGCAGCATCACCACCTGGCTCGCCAGACCCGTGGGGCGTGCCCGAGGCCTCTCAATCCCCCGATGACCCAGGGACCCCTCCAGGTGGCGACCACCAGGTCCTCCCTGATGGCCACCTGGGGGGTTTCTCTCCGCGGTCTAGCGTCTCGATGCGCCGGCCGCGCAAGAGGCTGGAGGGGGAAGGGGGGGGGGGCAGCAGGGGAGGCGGCGCCCCTCCCCCTGCGTGGGTTTGGTGCCCCAAGGCTCACGTCGCTGCAACGGCTTCAACGGGCGCTGGCGCTGGTGGAGACTGTGCCTCGCATGGTGCGTGCGGTGGTATAAAGTGCGCGTGCATACGTGTGCGGTGGCATGAAGTTTGCATGCATAAGTTTGCGTGGATACGCATGTGTGCGAGCGTGCATGCGACAGCACTAGCAAGTCACACATGGTGTTGCAGCACCTGTCAGGTGCTGTGGTGGCGTAAGCCGGCCTTGACTGTGTGGCGGAAGTTGTTGTTCGTGTGGGTGTTGACAGCATCAGCTGGTCCCGTGGTGTGGCAGCATCCGCTTCTCTTGTGGTCTGGCAGCATCCGCTTCTCTTGTGGTCTGGCAGCATCAGCTGGTCCTGTGGGGTCGGCGGCATGGGTTGGTGGCATGGCCATCCGCTGTAGAGATGGCAGCACTCCTGGGCGTTGGGGGTGCGCCAGGATTACTGAGCCATGGAGCCAATTGGTATCAATGAGACAACCAGCCCTGTGGGTATGCCCACAGGGGGAACTCTCTAATACTTGTTATGCGCTTTCTTGCGGATGACCTTGCCGACATTTTTAATTCGTTTCCCAACTAACTGTTTAGTCGCTCCAGTCTGCCCGCACGTGCGGGTCGGGTGGGCATCGAGGCAGGAGGGATGGCATGTTGCCGTCTTTCTGTTGGCCCTCGCCTTGGCGTTGGCTTGACGCTGTATGGTGTGGGCATGGCAGGCACGCAGCAACCGTGTGTGAGAGGCAGGGTGGGTTAGTCATGTGGTAGTTTGTATCACTGAGACAACTACGGTATTATGTACGTATGGCGATACTGTAGCCAGTCTTTGGCCTTGCTGTGGCCAGCCTTTGGCCCTGCTAGTTTGGTGCTTGGATAATTGAATGCAGGCCCTGGCAGTTGGCATGGGTGGATGAGGGAAATCAGGGCTGTGCTAACCATAGAAAGGGGTTCACGCACTATAGCCAGGGATAGATATCACAAGTCGAGTGGTATATACCACTTTAAGTCTCTTACCGTGTTGTTTCCTACCCTTGTACGGTTGCGCAACCTGGCGTTTTGCACTCCTGTCGTTTTGCACACATGGCTTTCGCACACCTGGCTTATTGGCCACCTGGCAGATGGACCTGCAAATCAGCGCGTTTGTGTACGCAGAGCTCATGTCCGCGTGCCTCCGAGAGGGGCAGGTGCGTGCGGGCTCACATGATCTTCACAGTATAGTAGAGAAGAGTAGAGTAGAGTAGAGTAGAGTAGAGTAGAGTAGAGTAGAGTAGAGTAGAGTAGAGTAGAGTAGAGGGGAGGGGAGGGGAGGGGAGGGGAGGGAGGGGAGGGGAGGGGAGGGGAGGGGAGGGGAGGGGAGGGGAGGGAGCGGAGGGAGGGGAGGGGAGGGGAGGGGAGGGGAGGGGAGGGGAGGGGAGGGGAGGGGAGGGGAGGGGGGGAGGGGAGGGGAGGGGAGGGGAGGGGAGGGGGGAGGGGAGGGGAGGGGAGGGGAGGGGAGGGGAGGGGAGGGGAGGGAGGGGAGGGGAGGGGAGGGGAGGGGAGGGGAGGGGAGGGGAGGGGAGGGGAGGGAGGGGAGGGGAGGGGAGGGGAGGGAGGGGAGGGGAGGGGAGGGGAGGGGAGGGAGGGGAGGGGAGGGGAGGGAGGGAGGGGAGGGGAGGGGAGGGGAGGGGAGGGGAGGGGAGGGGAGGGGAGGGGAGGGGAGGGAGGGGAGGGAGGGGAGGGGAGGGGAGGGGAGCGGAGTGGAGTGGAGTGAGTGGAGTGGAGTGGAGTGGAGTGGAGTGGAGTGGAGTGGAGTGGAGTGGAGTGGAGTGGAGTGGAGTGGAGCAGAGCAGAGTGTATGTGTGTGTCCATGTGTGTGTTTGTGTGTTTGTTTATGTGTGTGTGCGTGCGTGTGTGCGCGTTTTTGTGTCTGCATGTGGTCACTATAGTACAGTATCGTGTGTGTGTGTGTGTGTGTGCGTGCGCGCGCGTGTGCGCGTGTGTTTTGGCAATGTGCATGCACGCCGCAGCAAGCGATGTAAGGAGGCAAACCCTCTAACAAATCAATGGTTTTTCAACTCATCCATGGATGTGTAGGAGACTGCACACATGCGTCTGTATATTTGGTGAGACAAGCTCGAGGCAATGCTGGGCATGACAAGCAGGTTCAGACATGCCATGCGTAGCACTGAACAGTCTCACTGGCTGTGTAGCCCCACGAGTTAGGCTGTCGTAGAAAACAAATGTTACGCGCCAGTGCCTGAGTATGTATGTATGGATGGTGGCATCATCAAGTTGCCGCGATAGCAAACGGACTTAAAGCGTGCCGGTCCCTTTTCCAACATTTCCCGCTCCCTACCATTTTCGCCAATGTTCACCCCCGACCCCAGCCCCAACCCCACCCCCACCCCCACTACCAAACCTCACAGCCACCACCCTCACAGCCACCACCCTAACTGCCACCACCCTCACTGCAAACACCCTCACTACCTCACAGCCACCACCCTCACAGCTACCACCCTCACTGCCACCACCCTCACTGCGAACACCCTCACTACCAACACCCTCACTGCCACCACCTCACTGCCAACTTCGCCGGCTCCTCCTCAGGTCGACTCGGCGCTGGCATTGTGGAGCCGGCTGCGCTCTGAGGGCGTCAAGACCGATAGCGCCCTCTGGTCACTATACATACAGTGCCTAGCACAGGCGAGGCGGCTGGCAGGGGAGAGCCGTTCTGTGCTGGCGGCGATGAGCCGCGAGGGGGTCCAACCCACGCAAGAGCTGCTGCGGTATGTGAGGAGGCAAAGCATCCCAATTTACTGCTTATATATAGTACATACTGCTGTTTATACTTCTGCTATATTAAACTGCCTGTAGTACTATATCTGAATTGGGGAATTCAGTGCTCCGTGGTCCCCCAACGGGGACACCAGTAGCACTAATTAATGAATTAATAAATACTACCAGTAGTACTATAATAATAGTGGTCAAAGGTGGTTGGCCTCCCACTCAAGGGCTGCTGTGGTGCGGGAGGGCTATGCCTTTGCAAAGCAAACATGGTTGCTTGAATTCCAAATTGTCAGGGAGACAAGGCATCCAAAGATTTGGCGGTAGCACATGAAGGCTGTTGTGGTGCGGGAGGGATGCTTCCCCTGTGCATGTCCGTTTGTTGACCATGAAACCCTCATCTGCACGCAATGCTTAGCAATGGTTGAATACCCTTTGTGTACTGATTGGCATTCTAGTTGGTGGATGCGCCCCTGCCGGCATCGCTGCACATCAGAGGCCTTGAGGCCAAGTGTCATAAATCTCGACCGTTGTGTTCGTTGCTCGAGTCCCTTGTATATTGCCAAACCCTCATGACCTCCGCGCTGCTACATCCCTTGGCCCATGCTGCAGGGTCCTTCGGAAGCTCCTTATTGAAGCTGGAGATGCTGACGGGGCCAGTAATATACTAGCCATGGTTGACGCCGTAAAGAGAGACAAGCCGAGAAAGCCTGCGTACTTGTAGCCAAGATTGCTGCTGACTACATTTTCAGCCAAGATTGCTGCAGTCCTCGTTATAGCTGATGCAACTTTTGTAACAAACTGACAAATTGTGCCGCCATTCTAAGAGCTGGGCATTTGGCTCATTGACCTCAGCAGGGAGCCCATGAACATGTGTTAGTGATCTTGACAACCTTGCTTAGGGAGCATGAGCTGCAGTCGAGAGTATGTAATGCAGCTTATGCACAGTTACCTCCAGTTCCTGGCCCCCGGCATAATTATATCAATTAGACAACCAGCCGGCCGCTCCAGAAATCTGGAGAATCTGGACCATTTATAGCCCGAGCCTGCTGTTATCTTATCCGCTTTTTTGAGTCGCTCAGGATTATGGATATGAATGGAGATGGAAATGTGTAGCCTTGTTTGTTGAAATTATGGCTTGCTAACGCTAAGAGTAAGTAAGTACTTGCGTGTCATGCGCCGCATAGGCATGTCACGGAGTACTATGCTAATCTCATGCATTAGAAACCAGCCATGCTACGTCCTGGCTATGCTTAGCTTCCTTGCCCACGCTAGCTCCTTGTTTTGATATCAAGGAGACAACCAGCGCAGTTGTTTTGATATGGTCACGCGGGTCATATTGCACCCACAGATCTTGCCGGATCGTTTATCGTGTCCGATTGCTGCTGTGGCATTAATTAATTAATTAATTAATTAATTAGACTCGTGCTCCCGTTGGGGAGTCACGGAGCATTAACCCCGATGGATGGATGGATGGGTGCAAACATTCCTACCGGTCTAATCTGCTGTGGCATGCCTTAGGCATGAAGGAGAAAGGGGGTCTCTGCCCTTTCTTCCTGTTGTGCACAGACAGGGATAAAAAGCACTTTGGTGCTCCGTGACTCCCCAACGGGAGCACGAGTTCAATGTTTTTTTTCAGCACGGTTAATTACTTTTATAAGCGCGGTTAAAATTAAATTAAATTATAACATGCCTCCGTTTGGAGATCATGTAGCACATATTCCTTGCTGGATGGGTGGAGGTGGAAGAAGCCGCGGAATCGAACTAACCTAACTCTAAGCTATCTAGTCTAGAAAATCCTAAACTACTCAGCAAAACGCCCCTTCCTCTGCGGGGGGGGTGGCTTGCCCACAGGGGCTGGCGTGTGAGCATGGACAATCTTCTGCCACCTCTTCTTAATTGTTCTGCATGGCAGTCCAAAGAAAGGAGAGGGAGTGGATGCGGTGTTCAAACTGAGCTGGGACCACTAGGTCGCCCAGCAACGTACATCTGGATGTAGTTCATGGCAGGTTTACGTAGCCGCGGCCCCAGCGACTCCAGCCGCCCCAGCTTAGGGGAATATACAGAAGTAGCAGTGTAGAATAGTTAGACAGTGGCCTTGCACATGCACGCCTACTGCAGGCACTATACCAGCTGACTCATGCACATGAGTTAGTCATGTACATGTGTGCCCAGATCAGATAGTAGACACATCAGATAGACTAGCTGGCACCAAGCCCGCCCAGCCTGGGCGATATGTCCTCACCTGGCGTGCCCCAGGCCGTGCGCGGTAGGGCCGCCACCCGTGGACTTTCGTGATAGACTCGGCATGGATATGTGCTACACTAGACGCGACGGGCTCACGCCCGGGTAGCCTCCTGGTTTGTCTGTAATATGGAGGCAGATGGTACGCAAGGATAGATGGCAAGTAGTGATGAAGGAGACCACCCCAAGTCTGTGGGCCGCGGGGCTCCGCGTGTGACCGCGTTTAATTGGCATTCATAGCGATTCGGGCCGCGGTGCCCACACCCCTGCATGTAACTAGGACCTAGATAGCTTACACCATGCCCCTTCTACGTTCAGATGTTGCTGGACGACCTAGTGGTCCCAGCCCAGTTTGAGCACCGCATCCACTCTCTCTCCCGTCTTTGGACTGCCATGCAGGACAAGGCGCGGTGGAAGAAGATTGTCAAGGCACACACGCCCGACCCTGTGGGCAAGCCACCTCCCCTCAAGCGGAGGAGGCGTTTTGATGAGTAGTGTAGTTAGGATTTTCTAGATAGCTTAGAGTTAGGATAGTTCGATCACGCGGCTTCCTCCACCCCATCCATCATGGAATATGTGCTACATGACCCCCCGGCCACGGAGGCATGTTATAATTTAATTTAATTTAATTTAATTTAATTTAATGCCCAGGCTTCTGATGGTGCCCCACGAGCCACGAGGTAGCCATGGCTGTCGGAGCTCATAACTTTCACGTTTGAGCACCGAATTTAGCCGTGAATATCACAATCGACGCGTCTTTCTACGACGCACATGCTGATATAATTTTCCGAAGCTATTACGCAATATTCGATGAGCAAACGCCTCTTGACGCAACGCAGCCTGGCGGCTGCGCTCAGCAATGAAAATACGTCTGCAGCCCCGGCTGCAGCTTCGCCAACCGGCCCAGAAGGCAGCGGCGCCACTAGCCATTGAAGCTCTAGTGGTCGCCCAGCCCCCTGCTGAGCCCCGCCCTCGCCAGCAGCGTCGCCTGAACCCAAGCGCAGTCGCCCTGCCGAGCCGAGCTGGGTCGAGATCGAATTTGTAGCCGAAGCCCGCCAGCCCGACTTCTTGGACAAGTTTACCGAGGAACGCATCCTCCAGGCTGCGTGTTTTTTGGATCACACGCCTCGCTTGTTGAATTGTGCAAGCAGCTCTTCATCCGAGGTCGCCTTTTTGATCCTCGCCTGAATCGCGTCTCCTCTTTCGACCACTTTCCCAGCCTCCGCCGCCCCCACCTCCAGGAATTCGCTCTCTTTTCCCTCCTTGGACGCTCCATCTTGGAGCTTTGGCCCCCAAAGCCCCTCACCACCACCTTAACCGAATGCTCTATCCGCTCACTCCTCCAGGAGGCCCTCGAGCAGCACGTGGCCCCCATCGCAGCAGATGTGGCGGTCATGGGCAGCACGCTGGCTGCCGAGCTCCCCCTCCTCTCCACCGCCACCTCCACCATCTCCACCGCCACCTCCACCCTCCTCGCCTCCTCCACCGCCACCACCTCCACCTCCGACGCCATCACCGCCCAGCTCCGTGACATCGACCAGCGTCTTAAGGACAACGCCATCGCTATCGAGGTTCTGCAGAACACCGCAGGCCTCACCGCCCAGGCGGTAAAGGACATTGAAGCCAAGCCAGCCCCGGCTGGCCTGGCCGGCGATGCTCCTCCCATCACCACCTGGGCGGACATGCTTAAGCAACATACCACCTCCACCACCTCCGCCGTCACCGCCCAGCTCCAACGGCAGACGCTTGACCTCCGCGAGGAGGCCGAGCTCGCCATGCAAGCGCAGCCTCAACGTCATTGTCAAGAACTTCAAGATGGAGGAAGGTGAGAATTCCGAGAAGCTTTTGCGTGCGTTTGAGAGAGAAATCCTTGGTCGCATGGGCCTTAACGGTGAGCCTCGAGCCAGTGGTCGCCCACCGCCTTCCCCGCGCGCGGGGTAAGGCAGGGCCGCCCCCGCTCCTTCTCACCTTTAAGACCCCGGCGGACAAGATTTCTTTTCTCAGACGCCGCAAGCGGCTCGAGAAGACTCTCTTCACCCTTGATGACGACTTGACCCTGGCACAGCAACAACGGCGACGGGAGCTATGGCCGACCTAGCTACCTCCAGCTCCGGCAGACCAAGGCGGGGCAGCCGGTGTACTGGAAGGGGGCGGCCATCTACGTCGGCCACAAGCCCTGGCAGGCGACCCCCGCGGCCCCAGCGACTCGATCCAGACGCCCCAGCTTAGGGGAATACAGCAGTAGTAGTGTAGAATAGATAGACCGTGGCCATGTACATGTACGCCTCCTAGAGGCACTATCCCAGCTAAGCCATGCGCTTTATTTAATCATGTACATGTGTGCCTATGATGTGCCACACTCCAGATGATGCCTAGTTTTATTTAGTTATGCTGTGCCCATGCAGAGAGCTGTTCTCTGCTGAGATGCCACGCTCTAGCTTTTGTATAGCTATGATGATCTTCCCCCCCGTGCCAGGATCCCCCCCTTAGGCGGGTTGAACCTGATCGAGACAGCATGGTGGTGCCGGTGCCCTGGTGCACCTAGAGCAAGGGTCGTTTACATTCCCACCCTCGCAGGAAGTAGCTTAGAATGTATGATAGGCCATATGCCCCTTCTCTGGGCTATTAAAAATTAAATTAAATTATAACATGCCTCCGTGCAATATCACAATCGCGTCTTTTTATGACGCACATGCTGATATAATTTTCCGAAGCTATTACGCAATATACGATGAGCAAACGCCTCTCGACGCAACGCAGCCTGGCGGCTGCGCTTAGCAATGAAAATACGTCTGCAGCCCCGGCTGCAGCTTCGCCAACCGGTCCAGAAGGCAGCGGCGCCACTAGCCAAGCTCTAGTGGTCGCCCAGCCCCCGCTGGCCGCCTCGCCAGCAGCGTCGCCTGAACCCAACCGCAGTCGCCCTGCCGAGCCGACCTGGGAGGAGTACGACTTTGACGCCAGCCAGCCCGGCTTTTTTGACAAGCTCAACCCCGACAAGATCCTGAGCTACGTGTTTTTCGGATCGTATGCCTCGCTTCTCGAGATGTGCAAGCAACTCTTCCATCAGGGCCGCCTCACCGATGCTTTCCAGAGACGCACCCACAACTTCGACCAAATCCTCAACTGCCGCCGCCCCAACCTTCAGATTCGCGTCCTTTTCTCCCTCCTCGGCCGCTCCCTCGAGGAGCTTTGGCCCCCAAAGCCCCTCACCACCACCTTAACCGAATCCTCCATCCGCTCACTCCTCAAGGAGGCCCTCGAGCAGCACGTGGCCCCCATCGCAGCAGATGTCGGTGGCGGTCATGGGCAGCACGCTGGCTGCCGAGCTCCCCCTCCTCTCCACCGCCACCTCCACCATCTCCACCGCCACCTCCACCCTCCTCGCCTCCTCCACCGCCACCACCTCCACCTCCGACGCCATCACCGCCCAGCTCCGTGACATCGACCAGCGTCTTAAGGACAACGCCATTGCTATCGAGGCCCTGCAGAATACCGCAGGCCTCACCGCCCAGGCGGTGAAGGACATTGCCGCCAAGCCAGCCTCGGCTGGCCTGGCCGGCGATGCTCCTCCCATCACCACCTGGGCGGACATGCTTAAGCAACATACCACCTCCACCACCTCCGCCGTCGCAGCCCAGCTTCAACGGCAGACGCTTGACCTCCGCGAGGAGGCCGAGCTCGCCAAGCGCAGCCTCAACGTCATTGTCAAGAACTTCAAGATGGAGGAAGGTGAGAATTCCGAGAAGCTTTTGCGTGCGTTTGAGAGAGAAATCCTTGGTCGCATGGGCCTTAACGGTGAGATAGAGCTGACCGCCCACCGCCTTCCCCGCGCGCGGGGTAAGGCAGGGCCGCCCCCGCTCCTCCTCACCTTTAAGACCCCGGCGGACAAGATTTCTTTTCTCAGACGCCGCAAGCTAGCGGCTCGAGAAGACTCTCTTCACCCTTGATGACGACTTGACCTTGGCGCAGCAACAACGGCGACGGGAGCTATGGCCGACCTACCTCCAGCTCCGGCAGACCAAGGCGGGGCAGCCGGTGTACTGGAAGGGGGCGGCCATCTACGTCGGCCACAAGCCCTGGCAGGCGACCCCCCCCCCCCCCGCGGCCCCAGCGACTCCAGACGCCCCAGCTTAGGGGAATACAGCAGTAGTAGTGCAGAATAGATAGACCGTGGCCATGTACATGTACGCCTCCTAGAGGCACTATCCCAGCTAAGCCCCGCGCTTTATTTAATCATGTACATGTGTGCCTATGATGTGCCACACTCCAGACGATGCCTAGCCTTATTTAGTAATGTTGTGCCCATGCAGGGAGTCACTCTCTGCTGAGAAGCCATGCCATAGCTCTTGTATAGCCATGATGATCTTCCCCCTCACAGGCATGCTCCCCCCCTTACCCGGGCATAGCGTGATAGACCATGAGGGTGCGGGTGCCCTGGTGCACCTAGAGCAAGTGTTGTTTACATTCCCACCCTTGCAGGAAGTAGCTTAGAATGTATTATAGGCTCATATGCCCCTTCTCAGGGCTATGTGCTACATATACTCCCAACGGAGTTATGTTCCTAATTAATTAATTAATTAATGCCTCCGTGGGGAGGTCATGTAGCACATATTCCATGATGGATGGGGTGGAGGAAGCCGCGTGATCGAACTATACTAACTCTAAGCTCTAGAAAATCCTAACTACACTACTCATGAAAACGCCTCCTCCGCTTGGGGGGAGGTGGCTTGCCCACAGGGTCGGGCGTGTGCGCCTTGACAATCTTCTTCCGCCGCGTCTTGTCCTGCATGACAGTCCAAAGACGGGAGAGAGAGTGGATGCGGTGCTCAAACTGGGCTGGGACCACTAGGTCGTCCAGCAACATCTGAACGTAGTTCGTGACAGGTTTCCCAACCCGTTTGGCCGGGAATGTCCGCGGGGCCAGGCCAGGTCAGAATGTGCCGCCCTGGCTGGCCAAGCCGCTGGGGGCCGGCCAGACCGAGGGTGCATGGTGTCGACCTGGCTGGTGCGGGCAAGGTGTCCTACAAATGCTATCCTACGCTGCCTAATCTCGTCCGAAACACGAGGCATACCATGATACAAAGACTCTGATGACGGACGCTCGGAAAAACCTACGTTAAGGACCTGTCGGAGCATCCGGTAAACCGTGCCGTCTAGCCTAGCTGCCAGTTTGGGTGGGAGGGTCCACGCCTCGGCGCCATACGTGAGCACCGTGAGGACGAGGACCTTGAAGAGCATGCGCTTGCGGTGCCCGCCCAGGCCCTTCGAGCGCCAGTAGGGTGTGAGCGAACGGAGCTTGGCCCAGGCAAGGCCGATGCGGGTGTCCACATCGTCGGCGGTGTCAGGAAGCCAGCTCCCCAACAGCTTGAAGCGGTCGCGGAACGGGACCTCCGTCCCATCGAGCAGGCGCGGCAGCGGTGGTTTACTGGAGGCCCCAATCACCATCGCCTCGGTTTTGACACTAATCTCCAACCCCACCGCCCGTGCCTCCAGGCCCAGGCAGTCCAGCCAGGTCTGAATGTGCTCGGGGCTCTCGATGAGGGTGGTATCATCCGCATAAATCAGGTCGGCAAGGCGGTAACCAGGTCTAACCCCGCCGTGCTCTTTCACGTTAAGGATGTCCAAGCCTGGCTCGAACCCCTTAAGAGCAGTAAAGCGCGCACGTGCCCGGCGCATGACGTGATCCACGACAATAATGAACAGGTATGGGGACAGGACACAACCTTGCCACACCCCGTGGTGAAGGGGGAATGGTGGGGTGGTGCCTTCCGCAGTCCGCACTACTGCCTGTGAGCCCTCATACAGTCGGCGAATGGCAGCAATAAACGCAGGTGGCACCCGATCCAGAGCTAGGATGGCCCAAAGAGCCTCCCAGAGAACCGTGTCAAAGGCTTTGATATAGTCAACAAAAATGAAGACCAGCGGCAAACTGTCAGGGGGAAGGCGACTCACCTCCTCCATCAATCGGCGCGCGACAAACACAGCCATGACAGTGTTACGACCACGACGGAAACCCATCTGAGACTCACCCAGGTGTGGGTCCAGCGCGGCGCGGAGCCTGTGCAGCATCATGCGCATGAAGACCTTCAGCGCGGCGCTCTGGAGGCAGACACCCCGGTAGTTACCGGGGTCAGCAGCAGAGCCCTTCTTGTACAGCATGACGCGGATGGCCGTCTGCCACTCAGCAGGCGGAGGCTCGTCAGAGAGCAGGACACGGTTGCAGAACGCCAGCAGAAGATCCTTAACCGCCAGATCAGGGGTCTTCAGCAGCTCAGCAGAAAGGTGGTCGGCACCGACCGCCGCATCGTACCGCAGGCGAGCAAGGGCGCTGTCCAATTCCTTCAAAGTGAAGGGGTGGACGACGTTGTCAGTGGCAAGGCAGCCCTCCTGCAAGGCGGGGACTTGGTAGTCCGCGGCCGAGGAGGGGGGCGCTGGCGGCGGCGGGGGTCCGGCGACCCCGAGGCGGGCGGCCGTCTCGGACGTGAAGCGGCGGGGGGGGGGGCGCGAGCCCCACCGGTCAAGGAAACATTGTGGGCCAACCAGCGGTCAAGGCTGACCGGCGCCGTGCCGTCCCCCGTGTGCTCCACCGTGCTCTGGGCTATGTGCTACATATACTCCCAACGGAGTTATGTTCCTAATTAATTAATTAATTAATTAATCCATTCCATCCCATGTTCCCCTCCCACTGAGGACTCCCCGTGGCTAACCCCCCGGTAGCTGCTCGCGCTGTGGGTGGTGGGGAGGACCTACTCCCTACCCCGCCGCGTGTCCGCCCTCGGCGTGGGGACCTCCCGCGAGGTAACCTCGATTTCCCATGCGTTGTCCTTCCACCACAGCCGCACCTTCTTCGTGCGGTCAGCGAGGGCCTTCTTCGCGTCCTCCTGTGCCAGCCGGACCCTGCGGGCGCTAAGCTGCTCCGGGGTCAGATCGTCATCGAGGATCCAACCCAAGCTCCGTGGTAGTCACACCATTTATTCAGTCAAGTACAAATATCAATGAGACGACCAGCATCGAGTAAAAATATGCCAGGTGCGATTCACCCAAATGCTCGGACTGCACATGACATTTAGGGGTCTGTAAAAAAAGAGAATTAAGAAATTAACAATAAGTTAAATTTCTCTCTTATTAAAAAACAATAATGAGTTTACCCTTCTATTTGCTAATGACACGCCAGTGCTCAGCTCTGATAGTTAATCAGTTAACTATCTGATAGTTGGTCAACGACCTGGCAAATTCCATGCATGTCCATGCCGCCCTTGTCGCTCTCACCGATGCAGCGCAGTGACAAAAAGCACCTGGCAAACGTTCGATCAGGAGGCACAGACGATGGGACGCGCCGGCAGGCATACACATAACGTTTTAGGACCAGGGCTTGCAGAGGGCCCAATCCATTCAGCGAGAGATGACTGAGAAAGAGAGCCGTGTTTAACAGTGATATGCCACACATCCACAGCAACATGCCTTGGGAGGTAGACTGAAGTGCTGCAGCTGGCTTGGCAGCATGCTTCGGACCAGATGGTCATTAACTCTGACAAGCAGCATGCACAAACCTGCCTGCCCTCACACAATCCTGTTTACAACACTCTGACACACCCACAGGCTTTCAACAGCCATGCCACATGACCTGCTACCCATGGCCAGCCATGATTTCCTTCCACGCGCCTGTCGCAGCTGAGCAGAAAAATATAATGCAGCAAAACATAGTGTATGTGGCGCGATGATCAATACTATCTCCCTGCCACTGCCGGTAGCCTTTAAGCCCACACAAGCCGCCATGCATCCCTTCCAGGCAGCTCCGTGTCCTACCCTCGTTTGCCCCCCACATCCATGGCAACTCGCCACACTAGCCTGTGACCATATGTGATATATGACTACTGCCTACCTTAGCAGGTGTTGGTCACGGGCAGCTTGGCCTTGAACGTGGTCTTCAGCTTCCTGGTCGGGGCGCGCACGTGGCGGACGACCAGTGGGAACCTGCAACCAGAATAGAGGGGGGTGGGGGCAGGGGGGATTCATCTTGTCGCAAGGTTAGTCACGTCGCAAAACGAGGGAAACACGGGATCGCAAAGGGTTGACTACAACAGGATGATAAACTGTGTAGTAAAAAAAAAAAAAAAATGGAGAGAAAGGGGTAAACGGTGAGCTCGAGTATGGTAGACAACAACCGCAGGGGAGAGCATGAAAGCCACAAAAAATTAGCCCATCATTCATTATTGAAGTAGCAGTAAACACAGTCCTGCTGGGGAGCAACAGAGCCCATGATGGTTGAGACGTTCACAACCATGGGTAACAAGCTTGACCAAACGCGACCAATCGTCAAGCCAAGGGGATGTGATTGTGATGGCACCCCGCGTATCCTATATCATGCTGGTAACCACGATGTCTTAAAACACAGGTATGCTATATCGTGCTGGTAACGACAACGCCTTATATTACTGGGATCCTCTATCGTGCTAGTCCCGATGACCTTATGATACTGCTATCCTCTATCGTGCTACTAATGACAGCGTCTTATAATTCTAGTATCCTTTTGATAGTAACAACGTCTTATCATACTAGCATCCTGGTTTCCCAGCCATGAGCGGGTCACAAGGCTGGCCAAGAGCGCGCACCAACCTAACCACGAATCGAGCCAATGGCTTGCGGCAACACCAGGGGCATCAGGGTGCAGGACGCCCAGTGATGCTTCTATCGATGGGTGATTCCAGTATGCGTGCTGCGGTTACGCGAGGCATGCCGGCCCACACGGCACCTATCGCAATGTGCCTGACCTCACGCAACAAAATCTTCCTGCCGACAAAGAGGAAGCTATACGATTGCTCACACGATGAATACAGGACATGCATACACGGACCATTAAAAAGGAAACTACCAAAAATGTGAACCTATTGGCCCCACCGCACAGAAAACAGCGTTGCCAGAACTGCGATGTTTTTCTTAGCGGTATCTGTCACCTTTACCCTCTCCCCCCCCCCACATGCCTATTCTTCAGAGGTCCACAGAACCGCATCTGGTCAAGCTATGCAACACGAACTATTTATAAACGCATACAAACTATACCGGTGATCGGGGTCCATAAGACGTAATATCTACTCCTAGCCTTGAAAACGAATAAAAGCAAGCGACCGCACGCACTTGATCTTTGAGTCGTGGAACTGCTTGGTGGACGCGCGCTTGCACTCCTTTGGCATGATCGTCGCCGTCTTGATGATCTGGATGCCGCCCGCGCGCACGCGGTGGCGCGACGCCATCTCGTGGTACATGCTCTCCACAGCGCCGTTCAGGGTCACGTCACGGTACTCCTTGTACATGTTGTGGTAGCCGGTGCGGCTCTGAGGGAGTGAGGGGGGGGGGGGGGGTCACCAAGAAGTCAGAAGCGGAAATGGGTTATTCATATCATTCTACGCGATCATGCTGCAGAGCGGCTGATGGGAAAGGGCAAACTTGCAAGGGTGCAAGGAGGGAAACAAGGGGAGCGAAAAAAGGACAAGTTGGGGGCGTTTGGGGAAAAGGGGGGGGGGGGAGATGAACTAATTAATTTACACGTAGACTGCGTCACATGGGGGGGGAGATATGGGAGTGGAAAGAGAAAAGGGGGGGGAGAATGGGTAGGAAAGGAGAAGGGGGGAAGAGGGGAGGGGAGGATTAACACCTTGAAGTAGCACATTACCGCGTAACTTAGGGTTGATAACGAACTCCCTATTGTAGGAATCCCAAAACAAAATAGCCAGAAAACCTCTTAGGTGCATTGAGAATATGAAAGGAACGCCCTTTCTTTAAAAGGCTGGAAGCAACCTGGCAGGATGCTATGAGCCAGTCGCAACAATCCTATGCACATGTGCATGCTAGCAACCGCCCACCTCAACGCCACAAACACGATAGCGAGGGTAAACCACCACAGCAGCATGGGCAGCAGGGTGGCTCAGAAACCAAACAGGGGCACGTGACCTATCCATAGACAGAATTCATAAACGTTGGAGGTTGGAGGTTGCCAACAGCCACATTCCTCATGCCCCCTTCCACCTTTACGCACTTGCTGAGACCCAAAGCCAACCAGGCCCCCCACACACGCAAAACACCTGAAACCAGGTCCATGTGTGTGGGGCGCCTGAGGAGGACCTATATACGAGGACTACACTCCCGCTGTGCCCTTCCTCGTTGGGTATGCAGACAGCCATCGGATTATATCCACCAGATTATATCATTCAACCGTGACCGCGAACTGCAGCACAATGCGCCAGGCCATTGACAAGCCAACCAACACTAGGGTGGTAGCCCAAAGAAATCTACGTCACAGGCACAAAATGTCCTTGTGGCATTACAGGTTGTTGGCCCAGACGCCGTGGTCCAGTTACATCTCCCAACCAGACAAGAAACTTTTGCTCAGCCTGCCAAGCTGTCCAGGGTCAGAAGACACTATCATGGACCAAGCCGGAAGATCTCCTTTCCTCATCGGCGGCCCACTCCAGCAGCGTCAACACCCTAACCGCTTGGCAATAATACCAAAAGGCTCCTCCCTGTCCTTTCTTCCAGGGTGGCATCCCAACTGTTTGAACCGGATCTCAACGCAAAAACACCATCTAACACATGACTCTTCGGGATGCCCTTCCGGACGGCCCAGGTCCAGGCCATCACCCCCAGGCCATCAAGCTTTGATGTAACTACGGCTAACGCCTCACGACGGAGAGACCAAGTCTCTCTCTGTAGCATGCCACGGCTGCCCATGGCTCCATTCGTATGACTGCCCCTGTCACCAGGCCACATCCGGATCTCCTTGCCTCCAAGGCACAGTCGCCTCGACACCCATTAGCATGTTAAGTGATGCCGGTAATGCCAATCTACTGGCCGGCTGATCAAAGTATGTCTGGATGACCCCCTCAGGCTCTGGTCGTGTGCTGGCGCCTCAATAACCCATCATCAAGTGCCCCCACCCCTCGGCGTCCCTGGACATCGGCCGTCAACCATCAGCTCTGTTACATGTCCTTGATTACTCGATGCCAGCTCAACTATACTCTATTCACCCGTCAAGCATAATCCGATCGCAGCCTTTGGCTCGCAGTGTCAAGCCATTGCGCTCATGTCCACATAACACCGGGACTGTAACCCCCTTGACCATGACCTGGAGGCCGTCTAAGCTGCCTAAAAAACGTCTCATCCATCTAGAGCGCCCCGTTCAATTGGATAAATTGAAGTCCGATCCCAACCGGGTTAAAAGACTTCCAGGCTGTCAAAACTAATAGCACCATATACCTGATAGCGAAGCCAGATGGCGAAGTTCTTCGCGGTGGTTGGGCGCTTCTCGAAAATCTGAAGATGCGAGAAAGCCACGTCACGCACGCAATTCAGACCCGGGACGTCGTGAGATGTACTTGAAGTGAGTATCCTCGCCGTGTTGCGAGGATAAATAAACACGCTGCAAAAACACCGCTGAAAAATTCAAGACAATCCCAAAACTAGTTCGCAGCCTGCTTACCTCGTTGCAAGCCAGCATCTGACCATGGGACTTCTTCACCTTCTTAAGCTTCCTCAAGAAATACCTGCGCGCATCACGCAGGCAACAAGGTAATAACGATGGTTTCAGATGCCGGAAATGCGGTGGCTGTGCGAATTGAACAAGACACATGCAATACGCTTAAAGCACATTGCCTCAAAATCAAATGGCAATATTATAATCGCCATGCATGCTGCGATGCATGTAGAGTAAAGCCTACCAGAACTTGCTCTTCGCCCTGACTTCATCAGTTGACCACAGCTTCATCCGGTAAATCTTCGGGTTGGCATCCCTCTCCGTGGGGAGGGCACGCCCCACGACCTGGTACTGGTGGAACTGCAGGCGTAGTGGGTGTGGAAGGTACACAGAAAACGGCGTGTCCATTTAGTATACATCGCCGCCACTAATATTACAGGAGCTAAACTCATGCCCATGGAGTGCACACAACTCCAGCAAGCTCACTACATACTGCATGATCTTAATCCCATATTCATCAATTCGAAAACATAAATGCTGCACCATACACGACGGCTATGGCTACTGACCTTCATGGCGAAGGCCTTCCCTTACAGAGGCCTTCCTTCGTGCCTTCGCTCTGGTTTTGTTTCCATGACGGCCGGCGCCTCGAGTGCAACCCCGGCCCCCGCGCCCGCATGGCGCCCCGATGATACGGCAGCAAACTGCCGGCGCCAGATACTTGGTGTACGGTACGCTCCCCTGTCATGCTCGCCATACACCGCGCGCGGCGCCAATGCGCTGGTTTGATTCATCGACGGCGCACCTCATCCACAGGACAAAGACAGGCCACAAAGAAAAGTGAGAAGTCGCTCGGACTCCGGGTCCTCGCTAGCATCGGCCAGCCCGCCACTCAACCACTCCGCCGCCTTTAGAAATGGCTGCCGCGACTTCAACTGTCTCCTTTAAGGGTTTCACGGGGCTGCGCGCGGCGACGCCCCTGGAATCCAAGAAGAGCCAGGATGCCTGTGCCGCTTTCCGCAGCAAGGCCCCCGTCGCTCCTAGCCGTGGCAATGTTACTTGCATGAGCTTGAAGGCACTGCGTGAGCGTATCGCTTCAGTTAAGAATACCAAGAAGATTACCGATGCCATGAAGCTTGTGGCCGCCGCTAAGGTGCGCCGTGCCCAGGAGGCCGTCGTTAACGGACGCCCATTCTCTGAGCAGCTCGTCAAGGTATGCATTCGGCATCCTATTGGCGAATGGGAAGGGTGATGAGGGTGAAATGGTAACGGTAGGGCTACGATCCTTTTTAATAATGGCGGAAACTTCAACGAGATCGCTATCACGGATGGATTTAGGTTATGGCCATCGTAATGACGCGGATGACGACTAGTCATGGCCAGGGTAGATTTGGAGTATTCGGGAGTATTGGCAAGGGTTAGCCTCCTTTTGATCGTCCCACACTGAAACGATTTTGGACATCCACGGCAGCCTCCTCTACGCACCATGCCCGATAGCCCGTCTTTTCCCCCTCCCCGCTCGCCGCCGAAGTCCATGGCAACCAAGGGCTAACAATTAGTGAGTTGATTCCTCACATCAATTTATCATCCCTTGCTCGTTTATGCAGGTGCTTTTCGGAGTTAATGAGCAGCTGCGTAATGAGGATGTCGACTCGCCTCTGACCGAGGTTCGCCCGGTCAAGAAGGTCTGCCTGGTCGTCATCTCTGGTGACCGTGGTCTGTGCGGTGGCTACAACACCCAGGTCATCAAGAAGGTATGCAAATAACAACGCTCCGTTCTCGTCCACATCATTTCCCACCACACTTTCCAATAGAGCAGGTTCTTTCTTTCATGGTAAAGCATGAAATGACGATGTTTTGGGCTAGTAGTGGCCCTATTCTGCCATGTCAGTCAGCACCATAGATCGTAGAACTTTTGCTATGGTTGCCCCCTGGGTAGGTAGTTGGGGGGGCTTGGCCACCAATCGGTGACACATGCAAGTAGATACACATGTTGGCTATCCGTTGTGTGATGTTGTGCGAGAGTGTGGGGGAATATCGAATGGTCTGCTTTGTATGAGTAGCATGTTTAAATGTGTTCATGTGCGTTAGGCAGCAATAAATCAGAAATGCTCAGCCCATATGTGTGTTGTTGGTATCTCTATTAACGCTTTCATGGAGTAGCATCTCATTAAGTTATGTGTGTGTGGAGGGGCCTCTCTTGGAAGGATGCCTATAATGTGGCGATTACACTATTCAGTGATATATGTGGCTTAATGTCTATTCTTTCCCTTGAAGGTCTCAGCATCCATGTTGATTTTTATCCCTCTTGTGGCTGTGTTTGGCCTTAAGTTTTCACTTTCTAGAGATGAAGGGGAATCAGAACAGTTCAGTTGCTCCAGTGCTGCTGCGAAGCTTGCCATCAATGTCCACAGATGCGCACTCTGTCGCGATGCTGGCTATCTGTAAATTGCAAAGTGGTTTTCTTCCAGCGCGCCTTTTTTTTTTCTCCCCATTCTAGCTTCACGGAGAGCTCATTTAATGTCTTCGATGGGTTGATCTGGTAATGTTCTCCATTGGTAGAAGGGTGGGCCCGGGTATGGGCACCTGAATTTCAGAGAGGCAATTTGGCCCTTCTCAAGAAATAGATGGGTAATATGTCAGGGCATTCTATCAGGGGTTCATGTTCACATCCCCCTCACGCAAATTTGTGAACCCAGCTAGAGAGCAGGGGTATTCCTTCCCTTTCCTCCCAGCATTGTGATGCTACCAGCAGCCATATTGGCATCTTTTGTGGCAGCTACGTGCGCTTGTGTCATGGTCTGCCCAGCCACCCAATCCATCCATTTGTCAACTTACCCTCTCCCATATCTTTCCTCCCCTTCCTTTCCTCTCCCCCTTGCCTCCATCCTCTTGCCTGCCCCCCACACCAACCTACAGGCTGAGATGCGCTACCGTGAGCTCAAGGCCGGCGGTGTGGACGTGACCATGGTGCTGATCGGCAAGAAGGGGAACACCTACTTCAAGTCGGCCACCCGCAACATCAAGTTCGACATCTCCAAGATGCTGGAGGGCAGCGCCGCGCCTACCGCCAAGGAGGCGCAGGTCATCGCCGATGCCGTCTTCTCCTACTTCACCACCGAGGCCGTCGACAAGGTGAGCTTGTCGAGGGCTTGCCGAGGGGCGGTGTTTGGAGGGGGGGGGGTAGGTCGGGGTGCAACTGGTGAGGGTTAAGTAGGGGTGCAGTTAAGGGGTTGTGTGACACGGCGTATGCTCTGCTCGCTCTGAGGATATATGTTCTGCTGGTGTGGCTGGCCATGCATTTGCGGTTGTAATTGCTTAGTTGAGGCCCTCGGTGACTTCCAGATCATTTTGTTCGCACTGATAGTGCGGTTGTTGCTCTGGTGAAAAAAAGGTGATGTAGTAGTACCTACCATTTTTTTCTTTGGCTTGCTGGAAAGCTGATGGTTAGGACCCCTGCTCTCAAACCACGCTGGATGGTCAAAGTGTTAGGACAGCTTGTGCCCCAGTGGACATATTGTGTCAACTATCCTTCTCGCTTCCAGGCGGATGTGCGTGGAGCAGTGGTTTTCCTGGTGTCCCGCATGGTACAGATGGTATGGGCTTTCTGCATCCCTCGTTCGCTCAACATTACTAGGTGAAGGACCATCACGCCCTTTCTTATACATACTACCCATGATGCTCAATTTTCCCGGTGCCCCCTAAACGTGCACCTCATCCCCCCCCCCCCCTCCAGGGGTGCCCAATCCCCTCTGTCTAGTTGCCTCCCGCTCGCCTGTTTCCCCTAAATTGCATGCGCAGTGACCCCGTTCTCCTCGCGGTCCTAACGTCCTTTTTACTCTGTAGGTTGAGCTGGTCTACACCAAGTTCGTGTCGCTCATCAAGGCCGAGCCCGTCGTCCAGACGCTGCTGCCCATGGCCCCGTCCGGCGAGGTCTGCGACATCAACGGCAACTGCATCGACCCCTCTGAGGACGAGCTGTTCCGCCTGACCACCTCGGGTGGCAAGCTGGAGGTGCAGCGCGACGTGCAGAAGATCGAGACGGCCTCCCTGGACGCCACCCTGCTGTTCGAGCAGGAGCCATCCCAGATTCTGGATGCGCTGCTGCCGCTGTACCTCAACTCGCAGATCCTGCGTGCCCTCCAGGAGGCGCTCGCCTCAGAGCTGGCCGCGCGTATGAACGCGATGAGCAACGCCTCGGACAACGCCAAGGAGCTGCGCAAGACGCTCGACCTGGTCTACAACCGGCGGCGACAGGCCAAGATCACGTCGGAGCTGATCGAGATCTGCGCCGGCAACATCTAAACCTGCTAACACCCCCCGTTTTTTTAATCCCCGTGTGCTAGCAAACTCCAGCGAGTGGTGTCCCCCACGGGGATACGTCTGGAGGGACCGCCGCGCATGGCCCCCCTCGTCCTTGTAATTAGGCTCTTTTTAATGCATCCGTGTATTCTGGGCAGGAGGGGGGTTGTGATATTTGGCGGTGGCGTCCGCAGATGCGGCATGCCTCGGACCCGTGGTCTCAATCTCAAAAAGTTCTGTATCAATCTTCATCCAGTGGGTGTTGTGCCCTGCCATTCGCACGGGCACAACAGGATTCGTTAGGACAATGCCCATGTACACCTGGCCTCGCACTGCCATCTGTGCCTTGGTGCATGTAGGCAGGTGTGGTAAGGATGGGCTGAAGTTAGAACTGAACCACACATGCTTGTCAATCCGATCTGTGACGCATGAAACTTTTATCTATTTTCTTATCTATGATTCAAAATAAAGAAGCTTCTTGTGGAGCATCCACTACGCCTAGCCAACGTGGCCTGTGCATGTACGCCCATTATGGGCCCCATACCAGCTCATACCAGCCGCCTCAAGCGTAATCGGCACCCGCTGCTGAAACCGGTGCTCAAGGCCGCCCTTGTGGAGGCCTACGCACACGCTCAGGACACAGAGGCGGCCCAGTGCATCGCAGATGCCAAGGCCTGCAAAGCTCGCAACCCGGGTAAGGACATGTGGTACCACCTTGATCGACCGGCTCGGCGGCCGGCGGCAGCGCACTCCAGTGGAGCACACGGGGGACGGCACGACGCCGGTCAGCCTTGACCGCTGGTTGGCCCACCAATGTTTCCTTGACAGGTGGGGCTCGCGCCCCCCCCCCTGCCGCTTCACCCCGAGACGGCCGCCCGTCTCGGTGTTGCCGAACCCCCCCCGCCGCCTGCGCCCCCCTCCTCGGCCGCGGACTACCAAGTCCCCACCTTGAAGGAGGGTGCGCACTTCTTACCGGACCACGCCCCCATGCCCTTTACAGAAGGGTGTGTGGCAGGGCTGCGTGGTGTCGCCCTACCTGTTCATTATTGTGGTCGAATACGTCATGATTCAGGCGCGCAAGCGATTTGCCCGCATCGTGGGTAGGGAACCAGGGGTGCAGGTCGCTAACAAATACTGGCATGGCGGAGCGGACACGGAGATTCGGCTGGCAGACATCATATACGCAGACGACACCACCCTCTTCGAGGACACTGGGCACGTGCAGACATGGCTTGACTGCCTGGCTATCGAGGCCCGTGCAGTGGGGCTTGAGGTCAGCAAGAAGACAGAGGCCCTGGCGGTTGGGCTCACCCACTCACCGCCACCCCTCTATCTCCTCGACGGCTCTCGAGTCCTGTATCGGGACCGCGTCAAGCTGCTGGGCAGCCTGCTCCCCAGCTGCGAGGTTGATGTGGACCATCGCATCTCCCTCGCCTGGCACGCTTTACGCCAGTACCGGACCCTGTGGCGCAAGCCCCTGGGCAAGATCGAGAAACAGGACCTGTTCAAGGTCCTCGTCCTTGGACTGTTCTCACGTATGGGGCCGAGACGTGGACCCTCACCGCCGACCTGGCCCGCAAGCTGGACGGCGCGGTCACCAACATGCATGCTGCGTTCCATTTTCAGAGTAGGATATGCTGCTCATG
>RPFO01000114.1:643079-758079 GCA_009746045.1 Mesostigma viride | reverse complement strand
TCCATCCATCCATCCATGATCAACCACAAGATGTGGACGCCCCCAGCGGGCTAGAATAGCAATAGCCCTAGCAATTGTAACCATTGGAGTCACTGCCGCTAAGGCAGCCATGCCTATAGAATGTTCGCCTAGCTGTGCCAACATACCTAGTCACGTGCCGCCAACGCACGGTACACAACCAGCCATAGCCTTAGCCTAGTCCTAGCACAGCCATGCTACGCCCGTGCTATGGTCAGATTACTTGCCCACGCTATACTTGTTATGCCCCGCTTACATGGGTCTTATTGCACCCACAGTTTGCCGGATCGTTAGCCTGTCCTTTTAGCTAGCCGCGCCCGATTGCAGCTGTGGCATGCCTTTGGCATGAAGGAGACTGGGGGTCTCTGCCCTTTCTCTTGTAGTGCACACCCAGGGATTAAAAGCACTTCAGTGCTCCGTGACTCCCCAACGGGAGCACGAGTTTAATTAATTAATTAATTAATCCATCCATCCATCCATCCATCCATGGATCCATCGGGGTTGATGCTCCGTGACTCCCCAACGGGAGCACGAGTCTAATTAATTAATTAATCCATCCATCGGGGTTAATGCTCCGTGACTCCCCAACGGGAGCACGAGTCTAATTAATTCATTAATTAATTGAAGGAGGGCTGCCTTAATTAATTAATTAATTAAGGGGACGTGGCGCGCCGAATATTTTCCGCGCGAAAAAATTCGCGGCACCGGCCGTACCGTGAAAAGTGGGTGCTCCGTGCGCGCACCACTTGCGGAAGTGGCCATGGCGACTGCGTTTAGGCGAAACTAGCAATGTAGGGCTAGAGAAATGCAAAAAAAATGATTGGATGTTGAAGACGATGATTTAATGATGTTGGATTGCGGCGGCAAGTGGCTGGTTTACAATATCGCTGCTTTCTTTTACTGCCATCGGCATGGGGGGTAATCTGCATTTTTTGGTCGCGCGGAATAAAATAGAATTCGTGATTGCGGCAGTAAATTCTCAGTTTTGGGGGTCTTTTTGACCGTGAAGGATGCATTCATATCGGTAGCATCGAATTCTAAACCGAACGGGTGCTTTTTGCTACATTTTCGGCCATTCTCTGTAAGTATTTTTTCAGGCCTGCGCAGTGCATGTCGGAACCTTCCATGGAAGAACGGCCGTTGTTGCGCGCCTGGGCGAGGGATCTACGAGGGCAAGGTATAGATTTGTGGCGACTGTTATCTACTATCAGTTCTTTCTTCGAAGAGCTCATCGTTCGAAGTTTTTTGCGTTCGTTTTGGTCAGTTTCCGCCAGTTAACTCTCCGTTGCTGCCGTCGTGTTGACGAATACCTGGCAGCTTTAGCTTGTTTTCGTTGATGTCTTGATCAAATCCGCTTCAGTCTCAGCCGATAGATCCTAGGGAAGGCGTAAGGGATTTCATAGCACGTGTTCTGGCAAGGATGTTGTGCGTATGGACGCTTCTTGTTGTGTGATAGTGACGCACCCTTTCCTCGCAGCGGCATCACAGCGGTCAGAAGCTGAACGGCCGCCACTGGTTTCTTTGCATTTTATCGTGCAGGGAAGGAATTTTTTAAATCGACGATCATGTTGGAGATATTGCATTTGTGTGACTGCATGTAGATAGCTGCCATCATTGGTTTATTTGAGCTTTCCTTGTTATGATGATGTGACAAGACAGCAATGTTGCTGAGCCAACCATGGTTGACATGGTTGACTGCATACAAGCTTTGTATGCCATGATCTCCTTGGTTCCTTGCCCTCCATAGTTCCAGTTTGTTGCCCATGTCGGGTAGTGCAGTTAAGGAGTTGTTGCTGTGTTGGTAAGCTTGGTTGGCATAACCCTTACAATCTAACCTGGGAGAAACATAGAAAATGCTGGTAATGCATGTTAGTGCCATCATCATTATTGCTATTCACGTACTTATAAGTCTGGCCATGCTCGAGGGACGGTGAAGGAGTATGAGGTGCGTGGCCACCCCTTTGTACTTCACAACATATTCAGCATGGATTTGATCCATGTTGATGGCATGTAAAGTGTGATTGTGTTTACTTGCTTTCTGAGTGGTCCTTAGCGCCTTGTCAGGTAGTGAGTGGTCGTCTAGGAAACCCATCAGTGCGTGCCACAGTGACCCCCAACCTTGAGCATGTGTCGTCATCAGTGTGCTAGAGTTAATTATATGTGCTTTTGATCATAGATTTGCTGAGTTCTTGGCATGAAGTTTACAAGGTAACCTTGGGTAGAGTATAGTGTATGCTCTCTTGGCATGTATGCCTAGCGATCGTGTTGCTATGCTTGCGCTGGCAAGGTTGGCCATGCCGAGGGCAGGTGAGGGAAGATGTGGTGCCTAGCCGTTTGCTTATGTTTTGTGATCGAGTGGGGCATGCTTTCTGGCTTTTTGGATGGAAAACAGCATGCCTAAGTGGCCATATACAAAGAAACCCCCCCTTAAGCTTATGTTCAGGTTTTAGCACGCATAACCTTATTACTTGAGCAAGACTTGTCGGAATGACCTGTGTTAAGGGTGGCTGCCACGACGTGATGCAAAGGGAGGGGCAGGGGGACGATGGGGAAGGTAGTAGTGATGATGAGAATGATGTTGATAATATTCCTTGCCTTGCATGTGCTTCCCCGGATGAAATTGACGGTGTCCCTTTCCTGCTGTGCAGCACATTCGGGTGCAAGGGAGGACTGCATGGGTGCTGCGCTGACCCCCCGTTGACTAAGGAGCCCAAGGGGGATTGGTTTTGCCCTGCCTGCCTTGTGCAGGATGCTTACAAGGGCTGATATAGTGACATTTTCTGTTTTAGCGGGCATTTTTTTAAAACACGTCTGACGCAATAACTTGAGCTAGACTTGTCGGAATGACCTGGGACTTGGAACACTGCTGTCCCCCTGTTAGCCGGAATTTTTGTTGATTTTGTGGCCTTATCGGAAGTGTTTATGATATGTATATTCCCAATGTCCGGTAAAAAATGACCTGTTTTGCGGGAAAATTAATAACTGTTCAAGGTTTTGCCATTTCCATGATGTAAATAGCTCAGCAAGCTACAAACTCAGGGAACTATATGACCTTGATTTTTGGTAGCCAACAAATAAGTGCATTGGCTGGGGCATACTCAGCCCTAATTAGCGTCTTTTGCTATTTATAGCGCATTATTGGCGTATATATGGGGGTAGTACCCCCAACAAGTGCATGGACAACTCACTAGAGATGTTATTTAGTGCCCCCAATCATAATTCAGCATTGTGCAAATGAATTTCAAGTGATATTAGCATATGTCAGATTTTTTGGGTTTTGGGGTGCCACCTCCCCTTAATTAGACTCGTTCTCCCGTTGGGGAGTCACGGAGCATTAACCCCGATGGATGGATGGGTGGGTGTAAACAGTCCTACCGGTCTAATCTATCTACATCTATCTACATCTATCTAAACAACATCACTGGGCTGCCTTGCCACCAACGACGTCGTCCACCCCTTCACTTCGGAGGAATTGGACGGCGCCCTTGCTCGCCTGCGGTTCGACGCGGCGGTCGGTGCCAACCAGCTTATCTGCTGAGCTGCTGAAGACCCCTGACCCGGCGGTGCGGGAGCTTCTGCTGGCGTTCTGCAACCGTGTCCTGCTCTCTGATGCGCCTCTGCCTGCTGAGTGGCAGACGGCCATCCGAGTCATGCTGTACAAGAAGGGCTCTGCTGCTGACCCCGGTAACTATCAGGGTGTCTGCCTCCAGAGCGCCGCGCTGAAGGTCTTCATGCGCATGATGCTGCACAGGCTTCGTGCCGCGCTGGACCCACACCTGGGTGAGTCTCAGCTGGGTCTCCGTCGTGGTCTTAACACTGTTATGGCTGTATTTGTCGCGTGCCGGTTGATGGAGGAGGTGCGTCGCCTTTGCCCTGACGGTTTGCCGCTGGTCTTCATTCTTGTTGACTATATCAAGTGAGGCCTTTGACACGGCCCTCTGGGAGGCTCTTTGGGCCATCCTAGCTCTGGATCGGGTACCACCAGCGTTAATTGCTGCCATTCGTCGACTGTATGAGGGCTCGATCACAGGCAGTAGTGCCGGGACTGCGGAAGGCACCACCCCACCATTCCCCCTTGACCACGGGGTGTGGCAAGGCTGTGTCCTGTGCCCATATCTCAATTAAGGAGACAACCATATCTGCTCATTATACTGTCATGGATCACTGATGACGGCGTCATGCGCCGGGCACGTGCGCGCTTTACTGCTCTGAAGGGGTTCGAGCCCGACCTGGACATCCTTAACGCGCGCGAACATGGCGGCTGTGGCCCTGGTTAGGCCGCCTGTCCGACCTGATTTATGCGGATGATGACCACCCTCATCGAGCGGCGCCCCGAGCACATTCCTGGACCTGGCTAGACTGTCTGGGCTTTGAGGCGCGGGTGGTGGGGTTGGAGATCAGTGTCAAAACTGAGGCGATGCCGGTGGTTGGGGCTACCAGTTGCCAGCCGCTGCCGCGGCTGCTGGACGGGACGGACCTCCCGTTCCGTGATCCCTTCAAACTGCTGGGGAGCATGCTCCCCGGCCGACACCGCCGACGGTGTGGACATCCGCATCGGCCTGGCCTGGGCTAGGCTTCGTTCGCTGAAAACCTACTGGCACTCGAAGGGCCTGGGCGAGCACCGCAAGCGAATGCTCTTCAAGGCCCTGGTGTTTTCTCACGGTGCTCACGTATGGCGCCGAGGCATGGACGCTCACGGACACACTGACCGCCAATTAATTAATGAATTTTATTAAACTCGTGCCCCCGTTGCATGGGGAGTCACGGAGCATCGGAGTGCTTTTAATCCCTGCATGTGCACAACAGGAAGAAAGGGCAGAGACCCCCTTTCTCCAATTCATGCCAGAGGCATGCCACAGTAGCAATCGGACACGATATACAATCCGGCAAGTTCTGTGGGTGCAATAAGACCCATGTGAGCATATCGTAACGATGAGCGTGGGCAAGTAACCTGATCATAGCCAGGACGTAGCATGGTTGCATGTACAAAAGCTAAACTAAGGCTATGGCTGGTTGTGTGCCGTGCGTTTGCTGGGCACGTGACTAGCTAGGTATGGTGGCTCGGCTAGGCAAACATTCTAGGCATGGCTGCCATGGCGGCAGTGACTACCAATGGTTCAAGCTAGGGCTAGCTATTCTAGCCCGCAGGGGGGAACCACATTTTGTGGTTGATCATGAGGTCCCCGCCCCTCAAGTACACATTGGGCTGGTTGTCTCCTTGACATTGGGCTTCTGGGGGTCCTGATTGTGCCGGAGGTATTCAGGCCACAGGTCGCGTCGCTGCTGCTGCTGAGCGGGGGTCGATATCAGGTCGTCGCCCCAGCATCCAGGTGAGGTCATGCAACCTCTTGCGACGAGAGAGGAGCCGCTGCATTTCCTCAGGGAAGGGGACTGGCCGTCAAGCTAGACGGCACGGTTTACAGGATGCCTCGACAGGTCCTGAATGTAGGGTTTTCCACGCATAGGTCATTAGAGTCATTGTATCAGGGTATGCCTCGCATTTCGGACGAGATTAGGCAGCATAGGATAGCGTTTGTAGGACATCTTGCTCGCACCAGTCAGCCGATACCGCGCCCTTGGTCTGGCCGGCCCGGCCCAGCAGCTTGGCCAACCAGGGCGGCACATCCTGACCTGGCCTGGCCCCAAGCACATTCCTAGAAAGCTGGGTTTACCTGCCATGAACCAGTACATACAGATGTTGCTGGCCGACCTAGTGGTCCCAGCTCAGTTTGAACACTGCATTCACTCCCTCTCTCTTAATTGCTCGGACTGCTATGCAGAACAAGAAGAGACCTGTGGCAGAAGATTGTCCAGGCTCACACGCCAGCCCCTGTGGGCAAGCGGCCCCCTCCCCCCAAGCTAAAGGCCGGGGCGCTTTGCTGACTAGCATAGTTAGGACTTTCTAGACTAGATAGCTAAGACGGATTTAGCTTAGTTCGATTCCGCGGCTTCGCCCACCTCCCTCCATCTACTACGGCAAGGAATATGTGCTACATGATCTCCCAACGGAGTCATGTTATAATTTTATTTTATTTTTTTGAATACCAGCTCATGAATTGGCATTATTTAGTCATGTACATGTGTGCCTACACCAGATGATGCCTAGCATTATTTAGTCATGCCGTGCCCATGTCACGCCGTGCCCATGCACAGCATGACGTGGGGTTAACACTCCGTGACTCCCCAACGGGAGCACGAGTTTCATGAATTAATATGTTAATACCGTGCCCATGCTTTTCCTTCTAAGTAGTTTTGGTTGTTTGTGTTTGGTAGTGGTGGTGTGTGTATGTGTGTTTTCCCTATCTGCATCACTCCCCGGAAAGGAGAACTTTTGCGGATGACTGTAGGTGTCAGTTGGCGATGCCCTAGGATCCGGAGACGTCCGTCCTATAGTCAGCAAAATTGGTGCGAGAGGTCCCCAGTTCGATTCCGGCCTGGATTCATTTGCAGATCGCGTTTTTCCGCGTTTTCCGCGGACCGGCACTGAACGCAAATGGTTTTCACCTTTGCGGCGTGCCAAACCAGAATACAGACGAGTAAGGAGGCTATCCAAATGAGCTTTCAAATCGTGCAAATCTAGTCTGGTATACAGAGTGGTGAAATCATAGGTGGCTATTAAATTAAATTAAATTAAATTATAACATGCCTCCGTGGGGAGGTCATGTAGCACATATTCCATGATTGGGATGGCGGGTGGAGGAAGCCGCGGGATCGAACTATCCTAACTCTATAGCTATCTAGAAAATCCTAACTACACTACTCATCAAAACGCCTGAGCCGCCGCTTGGGGGGAGGTGGCTTGCCCACAGGGTCGGGCGTGTGCGCCTTGACAATCTTCTGCCACCGCGTCTTGTCCTGCATGGCAGTCCAAAGACGGGAGAGAGAGTGGATGCGGTGCTCAAACTGGGCTGGGACCACTAGGTCATCCAGCAACATCTGGGTGTAGTTCATGACATGTTTCCCTACCTTCTTAGGAATGTCCTTAGGGCCAGGCCAGGTCAGAATGTGCCGCCCTGGCTGGCCAAGCCGCTGGGGGCCGGCCAGGCCAAATGCGGTGTCGACCTAGCTGGTGCGAGCAAGGTGTCCTACAAATGCTATCCTACGGTGCCTAATCTCGTCCGAAATACGAGGCATGCCATGGTACAAAGATTCTGATGACGGACGCTCGGAAAAACCTACGTTAAGGACCTGTCGAAGCATCCTGTAAACCGTGCCGTCTAGCCTAGCTGCCAGTTTGGGTGGGCTGGTCCACGCCTCGGCTCCATACGTGAGCACCGTGAGGACAATCGAGGACCTTGAAGAGCATGCGCTTGCGGTGGTCGTCCAGGCCCTTCGAGTGCCAGTAGGGTTTGAGCGAACGGAGCTTGGCCCAGGCAAGGCCGATGCGGGTGTCCACATCGTCGGCAGTGTCAGGAAGCCAACTCCCCAACAGCTTGAAGCGGTCGCGGAACGGGACCTCCGTCCCGTCGAGCAGGCGCGGCAGCGGTGGTGTACTGGAGGCCCCAATCACCATCGCCTCAGTTTTGACACTAATCTCCAACCCCACCGCCCGCGCCTCCATAGGTGGCTATGGGCATGCATAGGTATACTCTTCTCTGCTGCTGTCTTAGAACGGCTAAGGGCGGCAAGGCGTAGGCGTACTTGGGCTGAGTCTGTGATGATCCAACTACCGGCAGCGCATTCATACCCGGCATTCGACAGCACCTCCACCCATAATGCATTGGCTTCGGGGAGAAGAGCATTCAAAGCATGGCGACCGGTGAGACCTGGAAGACTCTTCTCACGGCATTTAAGCGCGACATTCTTGCCCCCATGCAACTCACCATGGTGAGCTGCGGATGTCGGCTGTCCTCCTCCCCCGCGCGCGGGGTAAGGCTGGCCCGGCACCCGTGCTCCTCACCCGCTTTAAGTACATGGCGGACAAGCTGCATGTCGTTCCTGAAAGGCCTCAAGAAGCTCTCGGGGACTCACTTCACGCTGGACGACGACTTGATCCTGGCCCAGCGCAACAGCGGCGACGCGAGCTATGGCCGACCTACGTACCTTCAGCTCCGGCAGAGCGCAGGGGGGAAGCCGGTATACTGGAGGGGGGCGGTCATCCATGTTGACCACAAGCCCTGGCAGGCACCTCCTGCCACCTCAGACTAGGGAATATATACCAGTAGCCCTGACCTCCGCCTTCTTCAAGGAGTGTTGCCGGCTCCGGGAGGACCGGCTGGACCTGGAGGGCCAGCGGGCCTCATGGTCGGCGCGGACCTGGACGTCATATTGGCGTCAGCGCTTGTCGGTGGCGCTGACTCGGGCCATGGCTGACATCATGCTCCGCCGTACGCGGGCTGATTTTGCGGTGCAGCAGGGCTATTAGGTTCCTCCCGTTAGGAGTTTCCATTGGTCTTATCGTAGTATAGAGATTTGGCATGGCTCTGTATAGAGGTTTATAGCTGGGCGTTTGCTTTGGTTTGAGTGATTTCACTCTGCTGTAAGTAATTATATTATTATAATATATACCAGTAGTGTAGATTAGTCAGGCTTAGCCTTGCATGTGGCCCTCGCGCATGTGCGCCCATAATGGCCCGGGCCATGGATGATGCCTTCAGAATTTAGCCAAGCCATGCAGGCCTATAATGGGACCCCCATGGATGTTGCATTAAGAATTTAGCCATGATATGCCTATGCAGAGAGATGCTCTCTGTTGAGAAGCCATGCCCTAGCTCTTGTATTCTGAGTTTCTGATTTGGCACGCCGCAAAGGTGAAAAACCATTTGCGTTCAGTGCCGGTCCGCGGAAAACGCGATCTGCAAATGAATCCAGGCCGGAATCGAACTGGGGACCTCTCTTGTATAGCCAGGATGATCTTCCCCCCCATGACAGGCTCCCCCTTAGCTGGGCATAGCTTGATCTGATACACATTTCCATCACCATTCATCTTCATCATCCTGAACGACTCGAAAACGCGGAAAAGATAACGGCAGGCTCGAGCTACCATGGTCCGGATTCTCCCGATTTCTGGCCTGCGCTGGTTGTCTCTTTGATAGCTTGATCTAGATGCAGGTGGGCCCTGGTGCACCCCGAGCAAGTGTCGTTTACATTCCCACCCTTGCAGGAAGTAGCTTAGAATGTATTAAAAGCCATATCAGTGCCCCTTCTCTGGGATATGTGCTACATATACTCCCAACGCAGTTATGTTCCTAATTTATTAATTAATTATCTCCCCACGGAGTCATGTTATAATTTAATTTAATGCCACAGAACATTCAAATTTGGGAGCACACAGGCACAACTCCATTGGGATATTTTTTAAAATTCCTGACAATCATGTGCTAGCCTCGCCCAAGGTTCCATGTGAGGAGACTAGAAGTGTAGTGGTAATCGACAGAAGCATTGTGGCAACAAAATGCTGACAAGCTGTGGCTCCACAAGCTCCCTGATGTACTGTGTATGTTTTCGAAATGGTAATCGGCGTCCATCAGAGGCCCTCCACTAGCGAGCGAAAGCACTTGAGAGTTGACGAGATCGTTGAGATGCTTATGCTAGTAAAGGAAACGAACCGCAGCAGCATGACCCCAGTTGGTATGGGGGGGGGGATATTCATGGCTCATGAGGTACTTAAAAAAACTAGTGCGCTGCCATACTAAACATTTTTACTCCCCAAAGGGTCACTATATGCTTTCGCTGCTGAAGGCGCTTTATGTTTTCGCAAGTCTGGGGTCACTCCACGCTTGGGCTTCTTTTCCATCAAACCATGCCACTCAAGGCTATCCACTCCACCAGCGCACTCAAGACTAGCCATTCCCTTGTTCGAGAAGGAGGCCGCAATGGACCACCTCAGAAAACAGACCCCCTCCCTCAGGAGACATGCAGCAGGCTGGCGATCAGATAGTTGCCCTCGGCAAACGTCAGATGCTGCAAGTGGCACCCTGCGGCGCCCATCACCTGCAGCTGCACCGCGCTCCGCCGCGCCGCCTGGGCCGCCTCGACGAGCATATAAGGGAAGCTGTCCGATTGAGTGACAGCGCCGGAGCACGAGCACGTGAGCAGCAGCCCCCCTGCGGGCTGAATCAGCCCCATGGCCAGCGCGTTCAGCCGGCGGTACTTCTGGAGTGCGCGACGCAAGTCCTTGCTCGTCGGCGCCAGCTTGGGCGGGTCAAGGACGATGATGTCGTACCGCGGGCTGTTTGGGTCGTCCAGCTGCCCCGCCATCCACTCATCGACATCCGCCTCAACAAAGGTGCACAGGGGCCCCACGCCGTTCAGGTCCGCGTTGCGGCCGGCAGCGGCGATCGCGGCCGACGAACTGTCGACACCTGTCACGCAGGTGGCCCCCCCCAGCGCCGCTGCGACCGCAAACCCGCCGCTGAAGCAGCACAGGTCGAGGACCGACTTCCCCCTGGCCAGCGTGCGGATCAGGTCTCTGTTGTCGCGCTGGTCGCAGTAGAACCCGGTCTTCTGGCTGAGAAGGTTGACCTCGAAGAGCATCCCGTTCTCGCGGATGAGCACGGGGGGGACCGATGAGCTGGCGCTCTCTTCAACGCCCCCTGGCTGGTCCCTGGTGTGGTAGGTCGCGTCCGACTTGACCTCGACCCCTTCCTTGCGGAGCATGGCCGAGGAGGGCCTCCAGATGATGCCCCGGGCGCCGGTCAGGTCAAACGCGTGACGGATGACGGCATCCTTTTGGAGCTGCGCCCACGCAGCGGTCACCGAGATGACCAGGTGGTCGTTGTAGGAGTCGATAACGAGACCGGAGAGCGCGTCCCCCTCGCTGCTGGCGAGCCGGAACGCATTCGTCTCCCCGCTGGGCAGGCCGAGCGCCGCGCGCCGCGCGAGGCACTGTGCCAGCCGCCACCTCACGTGCTCTGATTGGTCCATACTCGGCGCAAACGGCTCGCCCGCGCCCATGTCGCGGTACTGCATCATGCGCACCTGGTACATCGAGTGCGGGTTGAACACGCCCCACCCCAGCGGCTGCAGCATGTCGTTGGCAAGGATGACCGAGTCGCCCACGCCAGGGGACCCTGTCACGCGCTGGACGGCACCAGAGAAGACCAGGGGTGCCTCCGCCGAGAAGATGCTGGCCTTGCCTTCCTTGAGGACGGCCGTGGGGGTAGAGGGGCTGCCCGTGGCCTCGTGGCTGGGAGATAGCGACTTGGACACGCGCCGAGTCGGCTCGCTACGCCGGGCATCTTCACGGCGGGGCTCATCCCGACGGGATTCCTCCCGCCGGCGGTCATCCCTGCGGGGCTCATCCCGACGGCGGTCTCCCCGGCGGGGCTCCTCTAGCGGGGCTTCGTCCCGCCGAAACTCCTCCCGCCGGGGCTCCTCTCGCCGGAAATCATCCCGTCGGAAGTCATTCCGCCGGAAATCTTCCCCCCGGGGTTCGTCCCGACGGATCTCCCCTCGTCGGAAATCATCCCGCGGGGGCTCGTCCCATCGAAAGTCGTCCCGTTGGATCCCGCCCCGTCGAGAGTCCTCCCTGCGAGGCTCCTCACGTCGAGGTTCGTCTCTTCGAAACTCACCCCGCCGGGGTCCCTCCCGTCCCAATTCTCTCCGGCGGGGCTCTTCCCCTCGGAACTCATCGCGCCGGGGACCATCCCGTCGGGGTTCACTGCGTCGGGGGTTCACCCCGGCATTTCTGCTTCTCGATGGACCGGTGGAAATGCAACGAATAAGTAGGCAACTGCGTCTAATAGGCAGTAGAAGTGAATTCATCTCCGCCTTTTTGCTGGACTTAGCAAGGGGCTCTGCAATTGCCTCGCTACTCGAGTGTGCCTTCCTGAAGCATCCGTGCGTCAATGACTGCTGTCTCCCAGTAAATGCTTTGACGCTTCAACGCCTCGCAACGTCAATGCAACGTGTCCGTACTGGAAAACAGCTTTTCAACAGGTTAAATGGCGTTTAGCACCTTAATTTTCCATGCAAAATACTAGCCGTCTTGGCAGTGATGCCATTACACACCACCGCCGTTGCGAAGGCACGTTGCCGACTTCTTGTCATGGTTTTTTGCGGCAGTTAGAAGTCAGCGATTGAACTGCGCCGTCGTCAGAATGGCACGTGATCCAGATACTGTAGGAATATCTGGATGTACCGGCGCGCATTCAAATAAGGATCTTGCCTTTTTCTCCTATGGAATTAGTGGTCCCTTCACTAGTTCGCAGAACCTTTCACGGCAATCGCACGTTGCACTCCTGGGCGGTATTTCTTATTCCGGGGCCCAATGGCCGGCGCCGCGCCAGACTCGCCCGCCTTTGGGCTTTGGGCGTCTTGGAATTTGGCTTTGGGCGTCTTGGAAGTTGGCTTTGGGCGTTTGCTCTTTTGGCAGATTTCTACACTACACTGGTACTACGTAAAAAAGCACAGACTGGTGCGACGTAACATTTTTAAACTTGGTAAAATTACCGCCGCACAGCCAGCCAGAACTGGACAAGGTGATGGCCGCAAGTAGTCGTTGCTGGGCTATCGTATTTGTAGCATGGGGCGTTTCACCGAGTCTACGGTTAGCATGATGGGGAGGATTCCTAACCTTCATTATGTGGGTTAAGTAGGGGTGCTCATAGTGGCCGGTTTCCCTCGCTTCCTTGTAAACCAGGCTCTGCGTCAAGATCACAGACGACCGGGTAAGTAGTTGTTCCAGTCTGTTCTAGTTTGTATGACGCCTGCTATTAGGCGTTCTTGTTATTGTCGTTCATCATCGCCGTGACCGTCGTGGCCAGCAGCGTGCTTTTTTTACATACCGGATGGTGTCGACTTGTTTATTGATAGCGCATTGGTGAATATCGCTGCATGGAGGAATATCGGCTACAACCCGCGGGAAAGTGCTGGCTCCAATGTTCTTTTTGTATGCAGGATGACGGCACTGCCAAGCCGGAGACGAATATGACGCTCGTTATAATGCCAGTCATTCAGACCGACTGCGCGACTGGTTGTGGGATACACGTTCCTGGTTGTGGGATGTGTTCCTTGTTGTGGGATACTTGTTCCTGGTTGTGGGATGCACGTTCCTGGTTGTGGGATGCACGTTCCTGGTTGTGGGATGTGTTCCTGGTTGTAGGATACTTGTTCCTGGTTGTGGGATGTGTTCCTGGTTGTGGGATGCACGTTCCTTGTGTTGCTGGTTGTGGGAAACACGTTCCTGGTTGTGGGATACTTGTTCCTGGTGGTGGGAAACACGTTCCTAGTTGTAGGATACACGTTCCTGGTTGTGGGAAACACGTTCCTGGTTGTAGGATACTTGTTCCTGGTTGTGGGAAACACGTTCCTGGTTGTAGGATACACGTTCCTGGTTGTGGGAAACACGTTCCTGGTTGTGGGATACACGTTCCTGGTTGTGGGAAACACGTTCCTGGTTGTGGGAAACACGTTCCTGGTTGTGGGATACACGTTCCTGGTTGTGGGAAACACGTTCCTGGTTGTAGGTACACGTTCCTGGTTGTGGGAAACACGTTCCTGGTTGTGGGAAACACGTTCCTGGTTGTAGGATACTTGTTCCTGGTTGTGGGATGTGTTCCTGGTTGTGGGAAACACGTTCCTGGTTGTGGGAAACACGGACCTGGTTGTGGGAAACACGTTCCTGGTTGTGGGATACACGTTCCTGGTTGTGGGAAACACGTTCCTGGTTGTGGGATACACGTTCCTGGTTGTGGGAAACACGTTCCTGGTTGTGGGATACACGTTCCTGGTTGTGGGAAACACGTTCCTGGTTGTGGGATACACGTTCCTGGTTGTGGGATACACGTTCCTGGTTGTAGGATACACGTTCCTGGTTGTGGGATGCACGTTCCTAGTTGTGGGATAGTCGAGCCTAGTTGTGGGATGTGTTCCTGGTCCAAATATAAAGGGGCACGGGAATTAGCGATAGCAGAGGGGGCTCGGGAATAACGTTAGCAGAGGGGCACGGGCACTAACGTTAGTGAAGGGGCACGGGCACTAACGTTAGCAGAGGGGGCTGGGCACTAACGTTAGTAAAGGGGCACGGGCACTAACGTTAGCAGAGGGGGCTGGGCACTATCGTTAGTAAAGGGGCACGGGCACTAACGTTAGCAGAGGGGGCTGGGCACTAACGTTAGTAAAGGGGCACGGGCACTAACGTTAGCAGAGGGGCACGGGCACTAACGTTAGTAAAGGGGCACGGGCACTAACGTTAGCAGAGGGGGCTGGGCACTAACGTTAGTAAAGGGGCACAGGCACTAACGTTAGCAGAGGGGCACGAGCACTAACGTTAGTAAAGGGGCGCGGGCACTAACGTTAACAGAGGGGGTGTGGGAATAAAGTTAGTGAAGGGGGGTGGGCATTAACGATATCAGGGGGGGGAGGGCACTTACGTTAGCAGAGGGGTGTGGGAACTAATGTTAGCAAAGGAGGGGGGGCACTAACGTTAGCAGAGGGGGCTGGGCACTAACGTTAGTAGAGGGGCACGGGCACTAACGTTAGCAGAGGGGGATGGGCACTAACGTTAGTAAAGGGGCACGGGCACTAACGTTAGCAGAGGGGTGTGGGAACTAATGTTAGCAAAGGAGGGGGGGGCACTAACGTTAGCAGAGGGGGCTGGGCACTAACGTTAGCAGAGGGGTTGTGGGAATTAACGTTAGGGCCACGCACTGCCGGCAGTTACCACTCCCTGTGATGATTGCATGGATGGCTTGTGGGTTCTGGCATGGGGTAGCACTGCCGGCAGTTACCACTCCTTGTGATGACTGCATGTCCCCGGCTTGTGTGTTCTTGCATGGGGTGGCACTGCCGGCAGTTACCACTCCTTGTGATGACTGCATGTCCCCTTGACGCAAGGACGGCTTGTGGGGTCTTGCATGGCGTGGCACTGCCGGCAGTCACCACTCCTTGTGATGACTGCATGTCCCCGGCTTGTGTGTTCTTGCATGGGGTGGCACTGCCGGCAGTTACCACTCCTTGTGATGACTGCATGTCCCCTTTATGCAAGGACGGCTTGTGGGGTCTTGCATGGGGTGGCACTGCCGGCAGAGGATACTTGTTCCTGGTTGTGGGATACACGTTCCTAGTTGTGGGATAGTCGTTCCTGGTTGTGGGATACTTGTTCCTGGTGGTGGGAAACACGTTCCTGCTTGTGGGATACTCGTTCCTGCTTGTGGGATGCACGTTCCTGGTTGTGGGATACTTGTTCCTTCACATGTTCGCCGTTATTCCTCCATGCAGTTATTCCTACACGCACATCAAGATAGAGCTATTAAATATTTCCTTGTACATCCAATGATGCTACGTCTTGGCTATGCTCACATTACTTGCCCACGCTCCTTGTTATGATAAGCTCACATGGGTCTCATTGCACCCACAGATCTTGCAGGATCGTTTAGCGTGTCCGATTGCAGCTGTGGCATTAATTAATTAATTAATTAATTAATTAATTAATTAATTAATTAATTAATTAATTAGACTCGTGCTCCCGTTTGGGAGTCACGCAGCTGTGGCATGCCTCTAGCATGAAGGAGAAAGGGGGTCTCTGACCTTCCTTCCTGTTGTGCAAACAAAGGGATGAAAGGCAGTTCGGGCTCCGTGACTCCCCAACGGGAGCACGAGTCTAATTAATTAATTAATTAATTACCTACCTACCTGACCTACCTATCAAGTTCTAACTAGCTCACTAGCTAACTAACTGACTAACTATTTTAACTAAGTAAGTACTAACTGTATGTACATGTGTGCATGCCCGGAGCCACGAGCCACGAGGTAGCCATGGCTGACGGCGGAGCTCAGAACTTTCGCGTCTGAGCCCCAAATTCCGTCAGATCACTTGCAACCGATGCATCTTTTCTAGGCGCATCTGCTACTATAAACGGTTACAGCTGTAATGCAGTATTGTGACCCGCCTGCAGCTATTACGCGAACTGCTATTATGACGAGCAAACGCACAACAACGCAACGCAGCCTGGCGAATGCGTTAGGCAATGAAAATACGTCTGCAGCTCCGGCTGCAGCTTCGCCATCAGGGCCGGAAGGCAGTGGTGACACTAGTCGCGCACTGGTGGTCGTCCAGCACCCTCCCGGGCTTCCTGCCTCGCCTTCAGCCTCGCCCGAGCCCAAACGCAGCCGCCCCACCGAACCTAGCTGGTCTGAGACCGACTTTGACGTCGATGAGTTATTTTCCACCTTCGAGGCTTCGACGTCCGCAGACCTGGCTATTTCGACAGGCCACACATCCGGATGCTGGAGCTCCTGTTTTATGGGTCGTATGCCTCCCTTCTTGACCTGTGCCAACGCCTCCAACGCCACAAATGCTTCCGCAGCCAGTCTGACGGCCAGTTTCAGCTCCGCTCAGCTGACCTGTCTGGCTGGTCGCGACCGCGCCTTCAGCTTGCCGCCCTCTTTTCCATCCTTCAACGCTGTTCCGCGGACGTCTGGCAACCCGTCCCCTTGACCGAATTCGCCCTCCTCCGCCTCCTCTCACAGCATGTGACGCCCCTTGCTTGCGACATGGAAGTTTTGGGTCGTAAGATGGCTGCTGAGCTCCCCAAAATCCCCACCGCCACCGCCACCGCCACCGCCACCCTCCTCGCCTCCACCCCCCCCCCCCCTCCGACTCCATCACCGCCCAGCTCCGCGACATCGACCAGCGTCTTAAGGACAACGCCATCGCTATCGAGGTTCTGCAGAACACCGCAGGCCTCACCGCCCAGGCGGTGAAGGACATTGCCGCCAAGCCAGCCCCGGCTGGCCTGGCCGGCGATGCTCCTCCCATCACCACCTGGGCGGACATGCTTAAGCAACACACCACCTCCACCACCTCCGCCGTCGCAGCCCAGCTTCAACGGCAGACGCTTGACCTCCGCGAGGAGGCCGAGCTCGCCAAGCGCAGCCTCAACGTCATTGTCAAGAATCTCAAGATGGAGGAAGGTGAGAATTCCGAGAAGCTTGCGCGTGCTTTTGAGAGAGAAATCCTTGATCGCATGGGCCTTACTGGTGAGATCGAGCTGGCCGCCCACCGCCTTCCCCGCGCGCGGGGTAAGGCAGGGCCGCCCCCGCTCCTTCTCACCTTTAAGACCCCGGCGGACAAGATTTCTTTTCTCAGACGCCGCAAGCGGCTCGAGAAGACTCTCTTCACCCTTGATGACGACTTGACCCTGGCGCAGCAACAACGGCGACGGGAGCTATGGCCGACCTACCTCCAGCTCCGGCAGACCAAGGCGGGGCAGCCGGTGTACTGGAAGGGGGCGGCCATCTACGTCGGCCACAAGCCCTGGCAGGCGACCCCCGCGGCCCCAGCGACTCCAGACGCCCCAGCTTAGGGGAATACAGCAGTAGTAGTGTAGAATAGATAGACCGTGGCCATGTACATGTACGCCTCCTAGAGGCCCTATTCCAGCTAAGCCACGCGCTTTATTTAATCATGTACATGTGTGCCTATGATGAGCCACACTCCAGACGATGCCTAGTTTTATTTAGTAATGCTGTGCCCATGCAGAGAGCTGCTCTCTGCTGAGATGCCACGCTCTAGTTTTTGTATAGCCATGATGATCTTCCCCCTCACAGGCATGCTCCGGCCCCCTTACCCGGGCATAGCGTGATAGACCATGAGGGTGCGGGTGCCCTGGTGCACCTAGAGCAGGGGTAGCTTACATTCCCACCCTTGCATGAAGTAGCCTAGAATGTATTAAAAGCCATATGCCCCTTCTCAGGGCTATGTGCTACATCCACTCCCAACGGAGTGATGTTGATAATTAATTAATTAATTAATTAAGTACTAACTAACTACTAACTAAACAACCCCCGTTGCTCTGCCGAACTAAGTAGATGCCCTTCGACTAAAACGCACAAATCGTGAATGATGCAAGCTACCGTGCCGACGCACAATTGATTCTTGCCCCCCTACGCGTCTAAATCTTGTATTGTTGTCAGTAAGCGCTCAACGTGAATGGGGCTAGCTGCCCAAATATGAGATTCCACGGACAACACCGAAAATGAGAAACCACAGTAGCTACCAGCAAGTTACGAACACAGGACCTCCCTAAATCTAGTATCAAGTAACGTTATTTCCCCGTTTCGACGAACTTGGTCCATTCACATTTATAGCGGTGAATTAATTGTCACACCTTGCTCAGGCAAAGTGCGCCAAGTCCTACAGCATGTCTCCCCATGTCATTCACTTAAATAAGGAAGGGAAATGTAAATCCATGCATCGTGATCGAAGCCGTATGAAAGGGCATAACCACCCAAATAATCAAGTTGGTACGTGTAGTGTCAACCATAAGTAAGTAAGTAAGTAAGTAAGTACTTGCGTGTCATGCGCAAAGGCATGCCACGGAGTACTATGCTAATCTCATTAGAAAAATAATTACACAAAAGTTTAAACAAATATCGTCTGCATCATCCCCCAACCGTTAAGCACTAGATGGGGATGTAATCCTCATCCGAGCTGTCCTCTACTGTAATGGCAGACGAGGCGGTAGTGTAGCGGCTATCCTCAGGACCAATAACCTCCACCTGCGGACTTCTACCCTGGCTAGCAACGGGCCGCGGGGCCCGTGGGGAGAAAACAGGAGTGTGTCAACCATGCGTGTCAGCCGTGCGTCGGTGTCTTCCGAAAACTATAGATACAGCATATCAAGGAGACAACCATATAGTCATGCTTCATCAACCACCGCAAATTGAAACGCAAATTGAAAAATAATGTATCACAGGCTCAACCGGAACTCCCGATCAACACGTCAGTACCACCCTCTGTAGGCAAGTCCATATCGAACGGACGCAACGCCACTGAGAGACGGCGTAACTAACAAAGATAACCCGCCCCCCCCGCCCCCAACAGGTAGGGAGCCCCTTGCAGCAGTAGAGAGGACCACGATAAAAACAAAGTAAGATAGCGGGTAATCATGAAGTAGACCTACGCATCCCATGACTATGCCACCACCAATTAGCTTCCCATTACGCAGTGAGAGTTACGTCATCTGGTGGGATTCGACCGACTAGCCAATCGGTGCAGGGGCTTACCACCTCCATCAATTGAGCCACCTCCCCCCAATGGTGGTTCCCCTGACTGCCTGGAGGAGGGCTTGCCGGGGCGGACGGCATCCAAGGCAGGACTCCCACCACGAACAATTACACTCCCACTTGGTAGTGAGTAGGCCAACTAATGATAACACACACAAAGGATGCACACTACATACCGGAGCACCCTCACAGGCGTGCGCAGGGCGGGTCTACAACCCTCTACCCTACACTCCATCGCTGTGCAAGTTGCCACGTTTTTCTCAATAAAAGCTCCATAGAGGCCCTTTAGTGCTGGACATCTGTATCGGTATCGGGAATGGGTTAACACAACCGCGAGCAACTCTTCTTCAGCACTTGAGCCACAGGAGGATGTCGCACAGGTCGCGCTCGTTCGTCCCACGTCAGGTGTGGCGGTGTCTTCCCGGTATACCTGCTCCTTCTACCTCTAGGTCAGGGCCTGCATGCATACAAAGGAAGACAAGAAGATATTATCGGACTTGGGAACATGCCAAACACGCCCCTGGTAATAAACCCGCATTCTGCTAAGCGTATGTGTGTGCCATTCTTGACATATGTAAATTAACAAAAAAAAGTATACCTTACCGAGACTACCAAACCGAGAACCGATCGACATCATGTGTGGGTGCATGGTCATGTGTATTGGACAATTTGTGTGTGATTTCCTGTGAGCAAAAATATATGGCCATGTACAAAAAAGCAATCCGGCATGTAGTTCAGGTAGAGAACAACTTACAAAAACTTAAATGATACTACAATCAAATGCGAACAAATCAACAACATTGTTAGGTTGTTATTCATGTGTATAAAACATACATCACGATTCACCTGTCAAGTCCTCAATGCAGGTCCGGGCATCTTCCCGAACACCAAGAGAGGAGCTTTGACCTCCCACCATGACGTCACGGTCTGCATGCATTCACAAAAAGACATTTATTTCAAAGGTTTTTATGTAAATTAGTTTAATGCAGTAGTAGATTCCTCAAAACCCGGCCTCTCCCCCAAGTTATAGATTTACTACCTCGCTTTCTCAAAGCTGGCCTATCTCACGTTACCATAAATAGGTCCCAAGCGATCCCGAGCGTCATGTGAGCAAACCCTTGTGGTAAAGACTTTACGTTAGTGCCCGTGCCCCTTTACTAACGTTAGTGCCCAGCCCCCTCTGCTATCGTTAGTGCCCGTGCCCCTTTACTAACGGTAGTGCCCAGCCCCCTCTGCTAACGTTAGTGCCCGTGCCCCTTTACTAACGTTAGTGCCCAGCCCCCTCTGCTAACGTTAGTGCCCGTGCCCCTTCACTAACGTTAGTGCCCGTGCCCCTCTGCTAACGTTATTCCCGAGCCCCCTATGCTATCGCTAATTCCCGTGCCCCTTTATATTTGGACCAGGAACACATCCCACAACTAGGCTCGACTATCCTACAACCAGGAACGTGTTTCCCACAACCAGGAACGTGTATCCCACAACCAGGAACGTGTATCCCACAACCAGGAACGTGTTTCCCACAACCAGGAACGTGTATCCCACAACCAGGAACGTGTTTCCCACAACCAGGAACGTGTTTCCCACAACCAGGAACGTGTTTCCCACAACCAGGAACGTGTTTCCCACAACCAGGAACGTGTATCCCACAACCAGGAACGTGTTTCCCACAACCAGGAACGTGTTTCCCACAACCAGGAACGTGTTTCCCACAACCAGGAACGTGTTTCCCACAACCAGGAACGTGTATCCTACAACCAGGAACGTGTTTCCCACAACCAGGAACGTGTTTCCCACAACCAGGAACAAGTATCCCACAACCAGGAACGTGTTTCCCACAACCAGGAACGTGTTTCCCACAACCAAGAACAAGTATCCTACAACCAGGAACGTGTTTCCCACAACCAGGAACGTGTATCCCACAACCAGGAACGTGTATCCCACAACCAGGAACGTGTTTCCCACAACCAGGAACGTGTTTCCCACAACCAGGAACGTGTTTCCCACAACCAGGAACGTGTTTCCCACAACCAGGAACGTGTTTCCCACAACCAGGAACGTGTTTCCCACAACGAGGAACAAGTATCCCACAACCAGGAACGTGTTTCCCACAACCAGGAACGTGTTTCCTACAACCAGGAACGTGTTTCCCACAACCAGGAACGTGTATCCCACAACCAGGAACGTGTATCCCACAACCAGGAACGTGTTTCCCACAACCAGGAACGTGTTTCCCACAACCAGGAACGTGTTTCCCACAACCAGGAACGTGTTTCCCACAACCAGGAACAAGTATCCCACAACCAGGAACGTGTATCCCACAACCAGGAACGTGTTTCCCACAACCAGGAACGTGTTTCCCACAACCAGGAACGTGTTTCCTACAACCAGGAACGTGTTTCCCACAACCAGGAACGTGTTTCCCACAACCAGGAACAAGTATCCTACAACCAGGAACGTGTTTCCCACAACCAGGAACGTGTTTCCCACAACCAGGAACGTGTTTCCCACAACCAGGAACGTGTATCCTACAACCAGGAACGTGTTTCCCACAACCAGGAACGTGTTTCCCACAACCAGGAACGTGTATCCTACAACCAGGAACGTGTTTCCCACCACCAGGAACGTGTTTCCCACAACCAGGAACGTGTATCCTACAACCAGGAACGTGTTTCCCACCACCAGGAACGTGTTTCCCACAACCAGGAACGACTATCCCACAACCAGGAACGACTATCCCACAACCAGGAACGTGTATCCTACAACCAGGAACGTGTTTCCCACAACCAGGAACGTGTTTCCCACAACCAGGAAGAAGTATCCTACAACCAGGAACAAGTATCCTACAACCAGGAACGTGTTTCCCACAACCAGGAACGTGTTTCCCACAACCAGGAACGTGTACCTACAACCAGGAACGTGTTTCCCACAACCAGGAACGTGTATCCCACAACCAGGAACGTGTTTCCCACAACCAGGAACGTGTTTCCCACAACCAGGAACGTGTATCCCACAACCAGGAACGTGTTTCCCACAACCAGGAACGTGTATCCTACAACCAGGAACGTGTTTCCCACAACCAGGAACAAGTATCCTACAACCAGGAACGTGTTTCCCACAACCAGGAACGTGTATCCTACAACTAGGAACGTGTTTCCCACCACCAGGAACAAGTATCCCACAACCAGGAACGTGTTTCCCACAACCAGCAACACAAGGAACGTGCATCCCACAACCAGGAACACATCCCACAACCAGGAACAAGTATCCTACAACCAGGAACACATCCCACAACCAGGAACGTGCATCCCACAACCAGGAACGTGCATCCCACAACCAGGAACAAGTATCCCACAACAAGGAACACATCCCACAACCAGGAACGTGTATCCCACAACCAGTCGCGCAGTCGGTCTGAATGACTGGCATTATAACGAGCGTCATATTCGTCTCCGGCTTGGCAGTGCCGTCATCCTGCATACAAAAAGAACATTGGAGCCAGCACTTTCCCGCGGGTTGTAGCCGATATTCCTCCATGCAGCGATATTCACCAATGCGCTATCAATAAACAAGTCGACACCATCCGGTATGTAAAAAAAGCACGCTGCTGGCCACGACGGTCACGGCGATGATGAACGACAATAACAAGAACGCCTAATAGCAGGCGTCATACAAACTAGAACAGACTGGAACAACTACTTACCCGGTCGTCTGTGATCTTGACGCAGAGCCTGGTTTACAAGGAAGCGAGGGAAACCGGCCACTATGAGCACCCCTACTTAACCCACATAATGAAGGTTAGGAATCCTCCCCATCATGCTAACCGTAGACTCGGTGAAACGCCCCATGCTACAAATACGATAGCCCAGCAACGACTACTTGCGGCCATCACCTTGTCCAGTTCTGGCTGGCTGTGCGGCGGTAATTTTACCAAGTTTAAAAATGTTACGCCGCACCAGTCTGTGCTTTTTTACGTAGTACCAGTGTAGTGTAGAAATCTGCCAAAAGAGCAAACGCCCAAAGCCAACTTCCAAGACGCCCAAAGCCAAATTCCAAGACGCCCAAAGTGTGACACAAAGCCCAAAGGCGGGCGAGTCTGGCGCGGCGCCGGCCATTGGGCCCCGGAATAAGAAATACCACTCCTGGGCCCTCGGGAGTTGAGTTGAGTTGAGTTGAGTTGAGTTCCCACGTTGAGTTGAGTTGAGTTGAGTTGAATCCCACGCCGGTGAACCGACAGGTTATTAATAGTGGATGAAACGGCTGGCCCTGCCTATAATAATGGGGTGGCAAACAACTGAAACAAGGTGAGAGCGGTGAGATACTTGACCCCTACATAGACTCTAGACTAGGCCTAGCTACGCGCTCGGGAGTGGGGGGCGGGCCTTTGTTCTGTCCGCGAACTGTTGTTGTTCGAGGGGTAGGTTGTAGGTTGTTAGATTTGGACTGCGTTATCATCGACTGTTCGAACCATGTTTTGTTGAATGTGTACACATTAGGGATGTTAGCAAAAACTACCAGTCCGGCCGGCAACCTGCCGGAGGAACGCGGACGCTAGCAAACACTAAAACGTACAGAGTGGACCAGTCCGGCCGGCGGCCTACCGGGACGCAAGTTTTATTTCAAGACCAGTAGTTCTTGTCCATTACGCCCAACAACATCACCTACGCAACGTACGGTGTGCGCCCTATTTATTCCCGTTTTTTCGTCGCCCCTTGCGTTGGGGCAACTCCTCCCCATCCGACGGCTCCAAATCCTCCTGGCGCGCCGCAGCAAGCCGGTCCATGTAGCATGTGCGGTACTCCAGGCGATTCGACAGCATGCAGCATGCAGCATGTCGGGCCACTGGACAGGGCTCTGGGAGGACTGCGAGCCTCCTTGGCCTCCACTTCCACTGGACAAGGCTATTCGGCTACATCTGTGCGGTTTTTCGGCTACATCTGTGCGGTTTTCGGCTGCATCTGTGCGGTTTTTCGGCTACATCTGTGCGGTTTTCGGCTACATCTGTGCGGATTTCGGCTACATCTGTGCGGTTCTCGGGTGTACCTGTCCGTCCGTCCGTCAGATTCACCCATCTGACGGTCGTAAATCGGTGGGAGAGTAAATGGGTGGGAGAGATGAGCATTCTTGTTGTTGTTGTTGTTGTTGTTGTTGTTGCCCACGCCACACATGGGCAGCAGAGATTTGGAAACGGCCGAGGGCCAGGACACTATGAACAGTACACTTTCGCGAACTGTAAACGTTCCAATAGTTGGAAACACATTGCGTGGCGTCCCTCCAGATAATCGTAGTTCCGTGTTGCAGCCAGCATGATACTGTACGAAGAACTACGGAACAAGTTCCCACGTGATACAGTAAACAGATAATAACTCTGGAGCTCGGTGTCGAAATTGCGGACTTGAGTTGAGTCAACTTGCACTTGTGCGGACTGCGGAGAGCGCCACTGTACAGCACCAAAGAGACGTGATCCGCGTGCTTGACAACTGGGAGCAGGCTGAGACCAAATTTTCAGCGAGCACAACTATGGTGGCAGACTGGGACTGTACCGTGTATCCTTAATTCACATGCAGTACACTATACTGTAAAGCCTTCAGCCAATTTCAATGCCAGTATGTAAAGCCCTTGCATGGTTAAGCATTTTCTCTAACATTATGGCATGATAGTCAAGTCCGCGTCTGCGCGGATGGAATATCGAATGTATTCAACTAGTCATGCCTGGTTAGTTGGCTGATGTTGTACGTAGACCCGACTGCGAATGGTCGACTAGTTTCGGTGAAAACTTGGCAGAATCTCCCCAGGCCATTTACTTTCGTAAAGCAGGCCTGGTGGAGCTGACATGGATCGAAAACCTGATAAAGGAAAAGCGGTGAAAGCCTACGATGTTGAGCAAACCACCGCCTCCGCCAGTTATGATTCGGTCACGTTTGACGTGGACCTGGGCAGTGCTGACTTTGCTGCCGACAGCAGGAGAGAGAGTTTCGTTTTCGACGACGCCAACCGTGTCCAGGAGTACGCGCCTGACCAGGCCCTCGGCGGCACGAATGGGGACGACACGGCGGAGTTCACTCAGGGAGAAAGAGTCGGCAGTTTCGTATTCCCTGAGGAAGAGCGGCGCGAAGCCTTGCTGGCGCGCCCGGCCCCAAACTTGGATTCCGACTCCTCTGCCTCGACGGGCTCCATGCCATCCTTTGGGTACGGCGTTGCCCTACCTCCGCCCTTGGGGAGAGGCCCTGGCGGGGTGCCCCGGGCTGTCCCGACGGTCGCGGATCTAACCGGCTCCCAAGGCGCCAGCTCGGGCTTGCTCTCCTCTCAAATTTCTGCCGAGGCCCCGTCAGCACATTCGGGCCGTCGCGCGGATGCCAGCGCAAGAGCCATGCCAACAGGCACAGGCTCAGGTGGCTCTCAAACCAGCTCCTCTAGGTCAACCCCATCCTTGGAGACCGGATTCGCGCTGCCCCCCCCTTTGGCACGCAGCGCCGGCAGCGATGGCGCGCGGCCAAGTGGCGGCGCGGCGACGGCTGGCCGCACCAGCCTCGACTCTGCAGGTTCCTCCAGCGCCTTCGACCCGCTGGGGAGTCAAAGCGACCCCAACGGATCCCTCCGCAACCTTGGGGCGGGTTTCGCTTTGCCGCCCCCCCTGGCCCGATCCAGCGTCGCCCGCAGACCGCTCTCGACTGTGGAGGACGTGGAGGATGCGGGCACGCTGGACGACGAGGAGGAGGATGGTCTAGGCCCCGATACGGATGCCAACGGTGACGGATCACTGGGGTTGGGCGAGAGGCAAGACGAAGACCCAAACGGGTCCCTGGGAGCGCTGGGGGCGGGTTTTGCGCTCCCGCCCCCCCTGGCCCGCGGGGGGGGCAATGTGGCCCCTCGCGGCACCCCCGGGGGCGTGGACTCCTCTGGATCCCAGGGGGGGGGCGGCAGCTCCCTGGGCGACAGCTCCCATGCCGCGGGCTCTGGGGGCTCTCACCCAACATGGGGCAGCGGCCAATCGGATGGCCGAGAGGGGCATGGGTCAGACGTACAAGGGAGGGGGCGACAGAGGGCCCCCGTGCCGTCGGCAGCAGCCACCGGGACGGGCTCCGTTGGCCCCCCTCGCGCTGCGCTGGACTCGACCAGCTCACAGGACGACTCGGGCAGGTCCATGCCTTCCCTGGCAGGGTACGCGCTGCCCCCACCGGGGGCGGCGCCAGGGGCGGTGGCGGGCGGCAGGGCCACCGGCGCGGGCGCGGGTGCGGCTGGGGCGTCTTCATCGCAGGGCCACTCGTCCCAAGGCCACACATCGCTGGCTACGTCTTCCTCACAAGGGTTTGGCGCCTCGCTTGGGTCGCGGGGGGGGGACTCCTCGGTGTCCACCATGCCGTCCCTGGAGGCGGCGGGGATACCACCACCGAGCCACCCTGGCCAGGGGGGCGACCCTGCCGGCAGGTTCGCGAGGGCGAGGAAGGGAGCGACCGAAGTGTCACGTTTGCAAGGGCAAGGGTATGCCCTGCCGCCGCCACCTGGCCGTGGCCCTGCCCGCGACAAAGCGGTTGTTGTGGGCGCCAGCTCGAGCAGTCAGGGTGCCGCGTCAGCACAGGGCGCGTCGCCGGCGAGTGACAGGGTGGGCGGCATGGGGGCTGGCTATGCGCTGCCACCGCCCCCTGGCCGGGGCCCCGGAGAGAGGTCATCGGGCCGGGGTGAGCCGCCAGAGCGGCTTCCGGGAAGTCCCTCTAAGGACAAGAAGAAGAAGGTGGGGGGGGAGGGGGAGGGGGAGTTTGGTGCAGGATATGCGCTTCCCCCGCCGCTAGGGGGAGGGAATGCGAGGGCGCCGCGTGCGGGCACAATCGCTTCTTCTTACGACATTGGTTCGGAGGACTTGGCGAGTTTACCAGGAGATGAGGATGAGGGGTCGGACGCCGGCACGGTGTCAACCATGGATGTACGTTTTCTTAATATGTATGCGGTCTTAATATATATGAATTGTATACGTTTAAGCTTAGTGTTTGGCTATACAGGTCCCATGACACGTCTCCTGCTTGCTGCTGGGGGCCGTCCCATGACACGTCTCCTGCTGGCAGCTGGGGGCCGTCCCATGACACGTCTCCTGCTTGCTGCTGGGGGCCGTCCCATGACACGTCTCCTGCTTGCTGCTGGGGGCCGTCCCATGACACGTCTCCTGCTTGCTGCTGGGGGCCGTCCCATGACACGTCTCCTGCTTGCTGCTGGGGGCCGTCCCATGACACGTCTCCTGCTTGCTGCTGGGGGCCGTCCCATGACACGTCTCCTGCTTGCTGCTGGGGGCCGTCCCATGACACGTCTCCTGCTTGCTGCTGGGGGCCGTCCCATGACACGTCTCCTGCTTGCTGCTGGGGGCCGTCCCATGACACGTCTCCTGCTTGCTGCTGGGGGCCGTCCCATGACACGTCTCCTGCTTGCTGCTGGGGGCCGTCCCATGACACGTCTCCTGCTTGCTGCTGGGGGCCGTCCCATGACACGTCTCCTGCTTGCTGCTGGGGGCCGTCCCATGACACGTCTCCTGCTTGCTGCTGGGGGCCGTCCCATGACACGTCTCCTGCTTGCTGCTGGGGGCCGTCCCATGACACGTCTCCTGCTTGCTGCTGGTTCCCCTCCTCCCCCCTCCCCCCCTGCAGGAGCACCACATCCCTTCGCTGGACAAGGTTATTGATCGCATGAACCGCTCCAAGTCCCAACAGAGGGAGCAGCCGCAACAGGTCAGCTGGTTCGATATATTTGATGGAAACAACAGGTGGGTGTGTGGCGTGGGGGAGCATGCCCTACAGAGAGAGCAGCAGCAACAGGGAGAAAGGGGGGTGGGGGGGGGTGCGGGGGGGGGGGGGCAACAGCTTGTCCTGGGGGGCAAGCATGCATGCTCATTGGTTTGTTGGTTGGTCGAGTTTTTCTGTGTGAATCCCAAGACTGGGAAGCATGCCGGCGCAGTCTGTGAGGCCTCATGGGCCTCAGCTCATCGTGCAACGAACGGGGATGGAAAGCTCTTAAATCGGATATTATTGTGCCCCACGACTCCCCAATGGGAGTCAATATTTTGTGGCCACTGCTTATGAATGTTATGCCTGCTCCGCACGAGTGTCACATTGTCTGCCGCACGAGTGTCACATTGTCTGCATTTTCGCAATCCATCCTGTCAACAATCTCGTCTGGAAAAGACCGTTGTCTGCGTGGTAAACTCTAAACTCTTAACCCTTACCCAAAGCTCGCTGCCTCCTACAGGCCATGTCATGGACTCGGTGTCTGTTCGCTGACATCAATCTCCGACCGCATCCCTACAAGAAGCCAAACATGTTGTAACCGTTTGCGTCCGTCCGTCCCCGCATTGATTTTGCGTTTGTGCGTCATTGGTTTTCTGCTGCCTGCGTGCTTTCGATTCCTCCTCACCCACTGCTCGTACGGCACCCTCACTCCCCGCAGGAGCAGGGCCGCCCGTCCTCGGGGAAGGGGAGCCGCGCGTCGTCCGCCAGCTCAGCAGGCGTTTCCAGCCAGCGACGGCCGCCCTCGGGTCCGGGGCCTGTGTCGGAGCAGTAAGTGCCGCCATCTGTTTATTACATCTTGTGAGTGCGGCCATTCATCTCGTGATTGCCGCATTCTCTCTATTACATCTCGTGAGTGGCGCCATCGATTCATTACGTCTCCTGAGTGCCTCCATCTATGTACTGCATCTCGTGAGTGGCGCCATCTGTTCATTACGTCTCCTGAGTGCCTCCATCTATGTACTGCATCTCGTGAGTGGCGCCATCGATTCATTACGTCTCCTGAGTGCCTCCATCCATGTACTGCATCTTGTGAGTGGCGCCATCTGTTCATTACGTCTCCTGAGTGCCTCCATCCATGTACTGCATCTCGTGAGTGGCGCCATCTGTTCATTACGTCTCCTGAGTGCCTCCATCCATGTACTGCATCTCGTGAGTGGCGCCATCTGTTCATTACGTCTCCTGAGTGCCTCCATCTATGTACTGCATCTCGTGAGTGGCGCCATCTGTTCATTACGTCTCCTGAGTGCCTCCATCCATGTACTGCATCTCGTGAGTGGCGCCATCGATTCATTACGTCTCCTGAGTGCCTCCATCCATGTACTGCATCTCGTGAGTGGCGCCATCTGTTCATTACGTCTCCTGAGTGCCTCCATCCATGTACTGCATCTCGTGAGTGGCGCCATCTGTTCATTACGTCCCCTGAGTGCCTCCATCCATGTACTGCATCTCGTGAGCGCCACCACCTGTTTATTACATCTTGTGAGCGCGGCCATGGATAGCACAGCAGTTGTGATGACATTGGTGTTTAGCCAGCGCCCAGCGGGCACCATCGTCAGGTCCGGGGCCCGTCTCTGACCGTTGGCTGTAACTTGAGCAGCTGTGCGCTGCTGCTGGCAGATTTGGCAGAGATACTTGTGTGTGTCGTGTTGGCATTAGTTTGCTGTCACAGTGGTGTCTTTCCGCGTCTTGGTACCCCAATAATGGGCACAGTCCCGGTTGCGCTCTCGTCCAAGCAGTGAGTTTCACGACTAGCTTTGCGGTTGTGCTAGCACAGGTGCTTTGGGAAGGTTCCCTGTTGCCCCCAAATAGTTTGTTGTGACCCAAATAGTTTGTTGTGACCCAAATAGTTTGTTGTGACCCAAAGAGTTTGTTGTGACCCAAATAGTTTGTTGTGACCCAAATAGTTTGCTGTGACCCAAATAGTTTGTTGTGACCCAAATAGTTTGTTGTGACCCAAATAGTTTGTTGTGACCCAAATAGTTTGTTGTGACCCAAATAGTTTGTTGTGACCCAAATAGTTTGTTGTGACCCAAATAGTTTGTTGTGACCCAAATAGTTTGTTGTGACCCAAATAGTTTGTTGTGACCCAAATAGTTTGTTGTGACCCAAATAGTTTGTTGTGACCCAAATAGTTTGTTGTGACCAAAATAGTTTGTTGTGACCCAAATAGTTTGTTGTGACGCAAATAGGTTGTTGTGACCCAAATAGTTTGTTGTGACCCAAATAGTTTGTTGTGACCCAAATAGTTTGTTGTGACCCAAATAGTTTGTTGTGACCCAAATAGTTTGTTGTGACCCAAATAGTTTGTTGTGACCCAAATAGTTTGTTGTGACCCAAATAGTTTGTTGTGACCCAATTAGTTTGTTGTGACCCAAATAGTTTGTTGTGACCCAATTAGTTTGTTGTGACCCAAGTAGCCAGCATTCTTTGTGACCCATGTCGCGATGCCGTAGGCGGTGCGTTTTACATTGCTGGATCAGCTAGCATAAATATTTCAGTCAGCAGAGTTACATTAGTTTGCATAGTTGAGCTTGGGCAGGTCATGCGTACCTGTTGCCCTGGTCATGACGATTTAATTTGTGGCATTTTAATAATCGATCTATCATTAGGCATCTACATCGGTACGCAACTTGGTCTACCCTGCCATGTTGTTGACCCCCCTGGTGAGTTTAGAACCCCCGTTTCGCTGATGACGGTAGCCTACTCTGTTTCCCGAGTAGGCACTGATGATGGTCGTCAGAAAGCAACAAACGTGAAAACGCTAGCTGCACTGATGATGGTCGCTGACTCGGCAAACAGGGAGCGCGCACGAGCTCGCGTTTGCGGGAGCTTGCCAAGCCTCAGCGAATTGGTGCATGAGTCACAGGCGCGTGTGCGGAACCTTGCCACGGTGCACAGCACGGCCATGGGCTCTGGAGTGAAACATCTGCTAGAAGTTTCACATCTCTGGCAGTTTCACTACCGAGTCCGAGAGTGAGCACGGCCCACTGACAATCCAGCCCAGGGTGCCAGGTGGCAAGCCCTTGTCTTGGGTGTGGAGCAATGGCGGATCCTATGCTGTGCAGCCTCCAGCATGAATCTTTCGTTCCCACACACCTCGTAGGCTCCACAGGCTGCTCGCATCCCTTCACCCGGTGGTCCTGGGCACCGCCTGCCTTGTCGACCCGCCTGTATCCGTCGGGACCGCCATTTATTGTTGGGCCATGGTGCGTGCGCGTGTTCGGCTGGAACCGCCCCTCCTTCCGCGTGGAACAGGGCCCCCCTCGGGCGAGGTGGCCGCTCCACGGCGGTCGTCCCAGAGGACATGCGAACGATGATGGCGCTGCCCCCTCCCAGGGGGCTGGGTGCCGTGGAGGCCTATGTCGTGCGCGACCGCTCGCAATCGTCACGCTTCCCGCGCTACGCCTTGTTCATCAAGGTTGGTGCAATCTTGGTACACACGTGATTGCCTTTCTCACCTTGAATGGTCTCCCCTTCTTTTTGTTACATGGGTTAGTTCACCCCTTGGTATGCCCTGGTCATCAGGGTGAGTGCCGTGTTGGTACATGTGATATATCCAGTTTTTATGCTAGTACCGTACTGTCTTGCGCAGTACGCCTTATTCATCAAGATCGGTGCTGCCTTGTGCATGTGGTTCTCCGATTAGGGTGGCTTTTTTCTGTCACCATAACTGAATAGAATGCCTCCAGCTGCTTGGTTACTCTTCCTATTCTAAGTGTGGTTAGTACCGTGCTAAGAACTGTTTCAACAACCTCTGTGGGATGCTGCTGCCCCTCATGACTTACTCGTCCAGGTGCTCTCATCCTACTCCGATGCCTTGACTCCCTTTGTAACAGTTTCCTTGCAATACTTCCCTCGCAATACTTCCCTTGCAACAGCTCCCTCGCAACCCTTCCCTCGCAACAGCTCCCTTGCAATACTTCCCTTGCAACAGCTCCCTTGCAACAGCTCCCTCGCAACAGCTCCCTCGCAATACTTCCCTTGCATACTTCCCTTGCAACAGCTCCCTTGCAATACTTCCCTTGCAACAGCCCTCTTGCAACCCTTCCCTCGCAACCCTTCCCTTGCAACCCTTCCCTTGCAACAGCTCCCTCGCAATACTTCCCTTGCAATACTTCCCTTGCAACAGCTCCCTTGCAACAGCTCCCTTGCAACAGCTCCCTCGCAACCCTTCCCTCGCAACAGCTCCCTCGCAACCCTTCCCTCGCAACACTTCCCTCGCAACAGCTCCCTTGCAATACTTCCCTTGCAACAGCCCTCTTGCAACGCTTCCCTTGCAATACTTCCCTTGCAATACTTCCCTGTCTAAAAGCTCCCTGTCTAACAGCTCCCTTGCAATAGTTCCCTGTCTAAAAGCTCCCTGTCTAACACCTCCCTTGCAAGCAGCTATCCCTGACGCTTCCCTCCGTCGAAATACGAGTTCAAATACTTTGAGGGAAGTGCAATCTGCACAACTTCGAAGGACGCCTAAGGGAAATTAGCAGTGTACTTATATATACATATAGATAGCTGAGATGACGAGTTATAGTATTCTGCCAAGTTTAGCAAAACATTTTCAATAAGTAGGTGGACTACCCGCAAAGCTCAGCATGAATACATCAATCGACACCATAAATAGATAAGCCACGTACATCTGATACCAGCAAGGTTCCCTTTCCCTCCAAGAAGTTACGTATGTCAGGACACGGCAGGGGAAACATGTTAGAGCTAACCAAGGCGCAACATGACTATTCATACTGCAGTATATAATGGGAAATATATACTACTATACTTTGGACTAGTATATATATACATTGAGAATGATAGATTACGGAGGTGAGATGGACATAGTATATATATACTAGTAGTACTACTTCTGCTATTCATCAGAATTGATCATTATCCATAAATGCCACCATCTATTCATCAATAATGAATACCGGTGTAAATCATCAAAACAGGGCGGGAAAAAAAGCGAACAAGAGAAACACACGGAAGTCCGTGCCATTGGGATGAAGGAATGGCACACAACTAAAAGCTCGAGCTACACATCAACCACCCGATTGAAAGGACGGCAACGTTCCTGCCACGGCCCACGATCGGATGACTTAGGAAGCTTGGGTGGTGGCGAGGAAGTCTGCGTTTTATAGGAAGCTTGGGGGGCAAGGAAGTCTGCGTGGGTGCCGAGGAACAATGGATCCCCAAGGGCCCTCGTGAAGGCAAGGGACAGCCGCTGCCGCCTAGCTATATGTGCTTCATGCCTCCATGATACATTCTCCATGCAGGTGCCGGGTGCCAGCTCATAATGCCTGGTAACGTTCTCATCGAGCATCAAATCCTGCGGACATGCATGTACTCATGTGGGGGCCCCACCCCCCCAGGTGCCGGGCGCCAGTGAGACGCGTGCGGCGGTCGCCCAGCGCATGCCGACGAGCGCGCTTGGGTCGGCGTACGTGATCGCGGCCGACCCACATGGGCTGTCCCTGGACGACCCGCGCGCGCTGGCCGTGCTGCGCTCCAACCTGGCAGGGACCAGCTTCACGATGCTCTGCCCCACGGTGCGTCGGTACACTTACGTGGTAGCATGGCGAGATGGTAGCATTAAATTATAACATGACTCCGTTGGGAGATCATGTAGCATGGCAGTGTCGTAGCGCGGTAGCATGGTCGGGCGGGGTGTTGGTGTTGTGGCATGTTGGTCGGGTGGCGTGTGGGTGCTGATTGGGCTCGTTCCTGCTCCCTGTGCGCTGTGTGCAGCATCCGGGGAAGCGCTGATTTTGGGTGTGTGTTGATCTTGGGCGATGCGGGACCCGGGACCCGGGACCCGGGGATGGGAGAGTGTCAGCATCTCCATGCGCCCCTTTGCCCTGCCATACCACTCCGTGCATTGGTAAAAACGTCAGTATGCTACTATCATATTATAGTAGGTATCCTATCATATGATAATCAGTATGCTACTATCATACTATAGTAGGTATCATACCATATGATAATCAGTATGCTACTATCATATTATAGTAGGTATACTATCATATACTTGTCAGTATGCTACTATCAACTTTGGCGTATAATAGCGGGCTTCAAGGTGGCCATCTCTTACTTTCAAGCAATCCACCCTCCCTTGATCACGCCCATGCTGACCGCAAGACATCCTAAGGCTGACCTCGCTTTATCTTGTGCCCCATGCCCCCACCCCACAAATACCCTGATATACATGCTGTGCATGTCCACTACATTTCACCACACATTTCGCACACCGCTCACCTCCGCTTGCCGTGTGCCGCTGTCATGCAGATGCCAGCCCATGATATCACACACGGCCTCGGCACTACGCAACAACAACCCCCCCCCCCCCTTTGCTACCCATTCGCCCTGTCACGCACTCTCTACCCGTCATATCTCCTGTGGCTCATGTCCCCCCCCGGCCCCCTTCTTTACCCCACACATAGCACGATTACACGTGTGCCCCCCCCTTCCTTACCCCCCACACCACATGATGGCCGGTTTGGTCCCGCTCTGCCCCCACCCCCTTGCCGCAGAAGCCCGAGTCCTCCCTCGCAGCGCCAGGGCCCCTGAACCCATCCTCCCTGGAACCCGTGCTTGAATCGAATGGTTCTGAAGACACGGGCCGTGGCTTCAGCCCGTACACATATGATGACAGCTACGACCACAGCAGCGGCAATGCCTATGGCAATGGCGACTACGATGGCGACGGGGCAGGCAGCGAGGGCAAGCGCGCACTGATGCGTCGCCGGCCGAAGGGCAAGCGCGCGCGGCGGCCGCACCGCAGGGTCATGGGTTCGGTCGCGTTCCGACCCACCTGGGACACCCTGAGGGGCACCTGGCGGCTCATGGCGGCCGTGCTGCCCGATCTGTCCATCGTGAGTGGCTAGTCCTTTCCTTTATGTGCAAAGGTGCATGCTTGATCTGCTTGTGTGTATAGTTGCGCTCATATGCAAGCTATTTGCTACCATGTTCAGCTGGTTGGCATGGTTGGCTGTTGGTCCTTCATCGTTGCTGTTTGTTTCGAAAGGGTGGAGGGTGGTTGTGTCGATTGTCGCGATGACCATCAGGAAACCACGTGGGTGCCCCAATCGATGTGTGTTGCATGGCCCAATTGATGTGTGTTGCATGGCCCAATGGATGTGTGTTGCATGGCCCAATTGACGTGTGTGCATTGCCCAATTGATGTGTGTTGCATGGCCCAATGGATGTGTGTTGCATGGCCCAATGGATGTGTGTTGCATGGCCCAATTGATGTGTGTGCATGGCCCAATTGATGTGTGTTGCACGGCCCAATGGATGTGTGTTGCATGGCCCAATTGATCTGTGTTGCAGAGTCACGGGTAATGGCTTAACCGCGTTGACTTGCGTTTGTGCATCGCCATTGCCATCGCCATCGCCATCGCCCGCGCCTGCGGCTGCACCTTCGCCCGCGGCCTGCCCTTAAACTCTTTTCTAATGCTTATCCACATATGTATAATTATACACTTCATTACTCTCATATCTACATAGACGACTATCTCACATAACTCATTTGTCTCCGTACAGGAGTTGCATCTGTCTGATATACCCATACTACAGCATCCCTCTTATATGTCCGCTGACCTTTTCTTTCATATATTCTATCCCACTGACCCTTAGCTCTCTGTCCTCGCCCTCGCCCCGTGTACTCTTATCCATCACCCCGCCACCCGCCACCCGCCACCCGCCACGCACCAGCCGGACAACGCAACCCGCCGGTGGGACCGCATCGAGAACATTGGCGACATGCTGGCGCTGCTCTCGCGGCCGCCGGTAATGCAGGCTGCCAAGGGCCGCCGCCGCCAGTTTTGCTACATGTGGGATGACCCACGTGTCGCGTTCGGTTCGTCCAAGAACTTCCAGCTGTGCCTGCCGGTGGGTGGCGCGCATGCGCATGAGGCACACCTGGCATGTTGCTGCCGGTGTGCCTTTCGATGGGTGTTGTGGCCTAGCTTGTTAACTGTCGTATATTGTGGCCACATGGAGCCGCTGTGCCTGCCGGAGGGTGGAGCGCATGTGCAGGAGGCACAGTGGCCTTGTGTACCGGTGGGCAACGGCGCACAAGGCTTTCCCTGTCTAGTATCAAAGTGACCTCAAAACTACGCTGAATTTGCGATTATGGCAATCCCTGGTTTTGCATGGCGATTCTCTATAAGCGCTCTCATCCTTCACATGCTTCCGCCACCCCACCTTTTACCACACCTTCGTGATCCCTGTGCATTCTGCAGGACGAGGACCAGACCGTGGTCGTGAGCTTGGGCAAGATGGACAAGGACAAGTTTGCTCTATCCTACTCGTTCCCGATCACGGGCCTGCAGGCATTTGCGCTCGTGCTTGCGTCCATGGACCGCAAGCTGTGTTACATGATATAGTCGACGGGCCACTGTGTTATCTGATATAGTGATGAACCTCTGTGTTACGTGATATAGAGGGCGTTGTGCTGTGCATGGTAGTTGTTCCATGGACTGCAAATAGTGTGCAGTCAATCGTGAACAGGTATGCGCGTGCAGCCCGCTCGTATGTGTATTTGTACAGGTCCAACATTAGGGACTCTGCAGATGTTTATTTATTTTATAAATTGAGTGTTTCAGTTCCGGGTCGACCCATTCTTTGTTTGCATGCATGCGTTGCTTGTGGATCGAGGTCTATATATGATGACGGCAGGCTTGAGCTACTATAGTCCAGATTCTCCTATTTCTCGCCTATGCGCTGGTCTCATTGATATATAATTAATATATTAAAATATAGGAGAACTTTTGCGGATGACTGTAGGTGTAAGTTGGCGATGCCCTAGGATCCGGAGACGTCCGTCCTATAGTCAGCGAAAGTTGGTGCGAGAGGTCCCCAGTTCGATTCCGGTCGGATTCATTTGCAGATCGCGTTTTCCGCGTTTTCCGCGGACTGGCACTGAACGCAAATGGTTTTCACCTTTGCGGCGTGCCAAATCAGAATATATAATATATTTGATATATAATCAAATAATAACACGTGCTTCCGTTGGGGAGTCACGGAGCACCGAAGTGCTTTTTACCCCTGAGTGTGCACGTAATGGGTAGTGGGGCAGAGTCCCCCCCCTTCCCTCATGCCACAGGGTGCTCAATTGGACACGTCTAAAAGAAGCCCGGGGCATCCCCTTTGGGTGCAATATGACCCGGGTGAGCATTACATGGCTATGGGGACGTGAGCAAGCATTGCTACATAGTGCTGTGTATAACTTCGAACCCTTTTGGAACTCCTCTGAGTTTTTTGCGTTTTTTCACATACCAGCGCACCGGGCAGCATTTGTTTACCACTTGCTGCGGCCTGCATGCATGCCTCGACGATATAGCTAGGTCTGCATATTTTCTGATCAGGCACGCCGCATGCAAAGGTGAAAACCATTTGCGTTCAGTGCCGGTCCGCGGAAAACGCGGAAAGACGCGATCTGCAAAGGAATCCGATCGACCGGAATCGAACTGGGGACCTCTCGCACCAACTTTCGCTGACTATAGGACGGACGTCTCCGGATCCTAGGGCATCGCCAACTTACACATACGCATATTTTGTTTGCTTGCATGCATGGGTTATATCGCTATTAATTTATTAATTAATTAATTAATTATAATTAATTAATGGGAAATCGCTAGTTAGTACGACCGGAGGAAAAGCGTCGGCCGCTGCATCGGCCGTGCCTGCCCAAGACAACCAGCCGTTAATTAATTACTTTTATAATTAACTTTTTAATTAATTAATTTACACGTGACTGCGGCACGTGAGCAGAAGTCCTCAGTAGAATGGGAATGGGATTAATTAATTAATTAATTAGACTCGTGCTCCCGTTGGGGAGTCACGGAGCATTAACCCCGATGGATGGATGGATGGGTGCAAACATTCCTACCGGTCTAATCTATCTAAATGGGAATGGGATGGAATGGATGAAGCTACCTATCTAGGTCCTAGTTATGGTGGTTGCATGTGGGCACCACGGCCCGAATCGCTATGAATGCCAAAAAGTAAGTACTTGCGTGTCATTCGCATGGGCAAGCCAAACTGGGTCACATGCGGAGCCCCCACTGACTTGGGGGCGGTCTCCTTCATCACTACCTGCCACCTATCCTTGCGAGCCATTGGCCTCCATCTTACCAACAAACCAGGAGGCTGCCCAGGCGTGAGCCTGTCTCGTACCATGCCAACATTTTCTATTTAGAATAATCTCATTGATATAGGGTCTCATCTTCTGTTTTATGCGGGCTAAATGGGTCTTGTCTTCTTGATACAACCGGCCATATACGGTCCGGATTCTCCAGAGTTCTGGCCTGCGCTGGTTGTCTCATTCATATACATCCGCCATGCTGGCCCCAGCATTTCAAGTACATCCAGGTGCCCCTGTGGATGGGGAGCTTCCCGGCAAGGGCATGGTAACCGATGTGACTTGCTATTAGCATTGTACAACAAGAACGTGAGGAGCGAGCTTCCCTCGTGAGGCCTAGCATGACGTATACTTGTGCATCTAACGGCTTCGCAAGGCACCCCCCATCATCAGGCATCAATCAACGTTGACGTCGTTCTCATCCCATTCCATCGCAGTCGCCTCCTCGTCCATGTCCCAGTCGTCGAAAATAGACAGTGTGGTCGTAGCGGGCGCCTTGGCCTCATTCGACCCCACCGGGGGGCTCGGTTGGCCATTTGGTGCCATGCCGGGGGGGGACGCCAGCATGCCCAGCTTGGTTGCAGTCGCATGCATGGAGTTAATTCTGGCATCATGAGAGCCCTTCGGCTGAGCCATCCCATCTCTGCTGCTCCCAACTGGCTTGCCCCGCGAGGCCACACCACCCGGGACACCAGCAACCGGCACATCCACGTCCTCATCAGCTCCCGAGCTACCCGCTGGTGTCTCCTTAGCACCGGGGCCCGCCACCTGGCGCCGTTTACCCGGGGGCCGCAGGACCACGGGCTCCTCGTAATACTTGCAGCCGCCACCGTCTGTGGACCCGGGAGCATCGATGTTGGGAGAGCGAGAATGGGTGAGGTCGTCAGCGAGGTGGGGGGGGACGGGAGCCCCCGGCTCGTCCCATTGGTGGAGCTTGCGTCGCCATGCGCGCACGAGCCCGTCAAAGCAGCGCTTGGATATGCCGCGCGACTTGTCGGGGGTGGCCGGGTCGGAGCGGCGGCGGTGGTGCCTGCGAGATAGGAACGGGCACGAGGTGGGGGGCAAGGTTGGAGACGAGGTGGAGGAGGTGGGGGAGGAGGTAAGGGATGAGGAGGGGAGCGAGGGGTCACCGTTGATGAAAGCAAGTTGTGCTAGACACACGGAAAGGGGAGCTGTCTGTAGGGGGCATGTTACTACATGCCTAGTGGACGACCATGCTGTTCGTTGGAGACAACCATCACAGGCAGCCAATCCTTCATAAACCCGACTGTCAGCTCATCTGGGCAGGGCTGTGAGGCAGCGGGCATACCCTGCCCTATCAACTTGCATCCTCACCCCTGCCACCACCCCAGCATTATCATCCACATCAAGGCGACATGATGGCGACACCTGTTGATGGCCACACATGACAACTACCTGTGCATAACAGCTACTGTGATATGTACACATGGCAGCCACATGACAGCTGTAGCTACATATGACAAGCCCCACATGACAAGCCCCACATGACAAGCCCCACATGACAGCTACAACATTATCGCAAGCCAACCCGCCCAGGAGCGCTCACCGGGGCACCTCCTTAAGGTAGCGCGCGTACGCGATCGTGTTCTTGCCGTAGTCGATCTGCTTCTGCCGCTGCGACAGGCGCTGCGGGTCCGTCACTGCTCCGTAACAAAGACAACCAGGGGGGCGGGGGGGGGGGCAGGGGAGGGGTATCAGAGCAAGCAGGGAAAAGGCAACCAGGGGGAAGGGGGTGGAAGGGGAAGGGTATATGAACAGGCAGGGGGGAGGCAACCGGGGGGGCGGGGGGGGCCAGGGGCAGGGTATATGAGCAGGGAGGGGGGAGGCAACAGGAGGGGGCAGGAACAAAGGCAGGTGCATGGGGGTAAGGGGGCAGGAGGGGCGGGGAATCAGGGAGTAGGGGATGGGAGTGAAGGGAGCGGCAACGGTGAAGGCACACAGGGCTGCCCCCCCCCATTGACTGCACATACGAGGGGCCCAGGGTCACACGAAGCGCGGGGGAAAAAAAACTCGCAAAATGCCCTGGTAACGCCCATGTAACGCTCTCGCAAAATGCCCTTGTAAATCCTGCAACTATCACGGCAGCAGAGGTGTATCGTGTGCCAGCCCCTACTAAAACAATTCCTGGAAATATGTAGCAGGTATCGTCGGCACCAGCATCCCTATCACCCTAGTGCCATACGACGGTATATAGCACTAGATGTTGCCATGATGATTGCAGGTTACCGCACACAGCACGCCTTGTTCAACATTCACGACAAACTGCCAGATGATAGGATTGCGTGATGCAAAACACCTCCCGCACTTGGCGTACTGTGATCAATGGATAGGACTACTGATGCCATGGTTGCAATTAGGAGCCTTCTATTGCAAATAGGTGCATTCTATCATTTATCCTCTATCATCCCTCTTTCATTGATTGGCGTACCGGGATCGAATGGGTCGCCCGTCGCCTTGCGTGCTCCAACACCGCCACCACCACCACTCTTGTCACCACCATCACCGCCACTGCTACCATCGCCGCCACCACTGCCACCACCCTGGTCAGCGTCCAGCGCGAAGGCGTCCGACACATCCCTTGGCGCGCCCACGCTGGGGCATGGGCTGGCGAGCACCTGGGGGTCCCTGGTGGCCGGAGCTCCTCCACAAGAAACTGACCCCGCACGGAGGAGGGCACCGCCACCACCGCCGCCACCACCACCGCCAGCATCCTCGTCTTCGTCGTCCTCGTCCCCCCATTTGCGCTTCACGCGGGGAGTCTCCCACTTGTCCCAGTCGGTGTTACGCTCGACGGCTGGCCGGCCCTCCTGCAGGCCGACCCGGCCCGCTTGTGCGCCGCCAGCCCCCGCGTGCGCATCCGGCCGTACTGGCGCGGTCCCTATGTCTATCCTTCGTGCGATGGGCACGGCAGGCTGCTGAGCAACGGCGTGGGGTGGGGTCACCCTTTTACAATGGCTTCCGTCACGCTTATTTCCGTCATACCCCCCACCCTGTGGGGCCGAACGTGCCGACCCCAGCCTGCGAGGGTCAAACTCCCCAAACCTGCCACCCATCCTGCCCCCTGCCTCATCCCTTTTCATCTCAACTCTCCTCCTCATCAGCTCCCCTTGCCATTGGCCGCTCCCCTCGTCCCGCTGCCTCCCGGGCACCGACGTCTCGTTGTCATGACCACCGCGTGCGGCGTGAGAGGTGCTCTCCCTGGCCGCCCCCCTGGCTTGCCCATGCTTGCTATCGCTCGCATGGCACGCCGCAGGGCCATGCTTGACGGGGGCATCACCCTGGTGGTCACCAGGCGGGCCATGCTTGCCATCGTTGGCAGGGCACGCTGCATGGTCTGCCCGGTTCTCGCGCCCCTCCCTGCGCCCATGGTCGCCCGCATGCCTCGCTGGCCCGTGGTGCCCGTGATTACGGTACGGAGACTTGTGGTACGGGTGGTCGCGGTGCGGCATGGTCGGCTGGGGCCAGGTGGTCAGGGGACGTGCCCCCCCACCTGCAGGGGCATCGGGGCCGGAAGGAAGGAAGGAAGGAAGGAAGGAAGGAAGGAAGGAAGGAAGGAAGGAAGGAAGGAAGGAAGGAAGGAAGGAAGGAAGGAAGGAAGGAAGGAAGGAAGGAAGGAAGGAAGGAAGGAAGGAAGGAAGGAAGGAAGGAAGGAAGGAAGGAAGGAAGGAAGGAAGGAAGGAAGGAAGGAAGGAAGGAAGGAAGGAAGGAAGGAAGGAAGGAAGGAAGGAAGGAAGGAAGGAAGGAAGGAAGGAAGGAAGGAAGGAAGGAAGGAAGGAAGGAAGGAAGGAAGGAAGGAAGGAAGGAAGGAAGGAAGGAAGGAAGGAAGGAAGGAAGGAAGGAAGGAAGGAAGGAAGGAAGGAAGGAAGGAAGGAAGGAAGGAAGGAAGGAAGGAAGGAAGGAAGGAAGGAAGGAAGGAAGGAAGGAAGGAAGGAAGGAAGGAAGGAAGGAAGGAAGGAAGGAAGGAAGGAAGGAAGGAAGGAAGGAAGGAAGGAAGGAAGGAAGGAAGGAAGGAAGGAAGGAAGGAAGGAAGGAAGGAAGGAAGGAAGGAAGGAAGGAAGGAAGGAAGGAAGGAAGGAAGGAAGGAAGGAAGGAAGGAAGGAAGGAAGGAAGGAAGGAAGGAAGGAAGGAAGGAAGGAAGGAAGGAAGGAAGGAAGGAAGGAAGGAAGGAAGGAAGGAAGGATGGAAGGTACGCCCATGGCATAGGGACGATTGGATCGGTGAGATGACACAAACGAATTATGAAATTGATTATGATAAATGAAAATGGAATGGACATGGCAACGAAAGATGATGCTACTATGACGTTATCGGATGATGCTACTATGACGTTAGCTCAGGGTGGAACTGGTTCCCTGGGATGTCGCCATCAAAGGTTGGATGCCAAGACGCATGGTCCCGGCCCCCGTACACATAAGACAAGCGTAAAAGTTTGCTACCTGAATCGAGCCTTGCCGAATGCGGATTTTAACGAATGCAGCAATACTTGGTTTTCGAAATGCAGGATTGACATAATTTGTATGTCAACCTTTCATTTGATAAGGAGATAAGGAGTGCGAGGGCCAAAGCGGGACCAATGTGCTCCATGCTGGTCGCCTATGCAAAGTTCTACTGCGTCCATGTGATTCTAAGCGAGAAAACGAGTTGATGGCGTGTAGGTGAAGATTCGGATGCTCCCGACCGCGAAGCACCATCGGGACAACCCGGGAAGTGATTGCACGCATTGCAGGCACACAGGACTAGCAAGAATTTGAAAGATGCATCCATGCTGAGAAGTGCAATAACTTACCGTGGCTTGCGGTTGTGTCGCAGGCTGCTGTGTTGTCTCTCCAAATTGCGGACGACGGCATTCCGCTTCCGCTTTTCTGAACAATAACGCCACGCGATGCTTCCATCGGTGCTTTACGAAAGCCCGCAACTTCTGTTACCTTTTGTAAATCGCTTACATGCAAGTACGAACAAATTTGCCCTTTTGCCGGCATGCGTTTTTACAGGCACGACATCAGTGGACTCGTTATTATGAGTCAGAGAGAGAGAGAGCACGAGATTTGCCAGGTAAAACAAAAGAAGAGGTTGGCCGGCTAGTCCTTCCGGTTTAAGAGGTTATCATTCAAATCCAGGCCGCAACTTAACTGTCGCAGGCCGCAATTTCGAACCACCTAGCTCTGAGAAGGGCGGTAGCGAGTGGGAACGCCCTCGCGTGTTATCAGTCAACATTCTGAAAGTCTCATCAACCAACAGAACTGGCGGGAAACGCTTTCAAATGCGTGCGTATGTACGTTCAAAATATGTAACGCTGAGGTTCCCGGCTTCCCGCGCGCCGGCTACTCAGACCACAGACCTAAAATCCCGTTCCGCTCCGAAAGGAACATTTTTTTCTGACGGCTGCAACAGTAAGATCTGAATCACTAGTATTCTGCCAATAGACTGAGGACAAAGTCAGAATTCAAGTACATCGGGAGTATCTAGCTAGATGCCGCTGTGTGTCCGACGGCCAATTGCCAGAAGACTCTGCCAGGCTGATATGTCCGTCTCGGGTCCGTCTCGGGTCCGTCTGTGGTCCGTCTCGGGTCCGTCTCGGGTCAGTCGGGTGGAGATGGCGCGCAGGACCTCGAGGTTATATATTAGGATGCCGTTGAAGTCCAAAACTGTATGGCCAGTCCTGGGCCAGTAGGCGTGATCAGAAAACCCTCGACAGCTATGGCAAGTTGGGAGCATATCACGAGGGTAAACGCGTCATATCTTCTGTCGTCCATGCCATAGATGGGGGAAAGCAGCAATTTTGTAACAGAGTGGTGGCGAGAGGCAACAGCTTGCTTGGTCATGCGTTGGAAGCCACGGATGCATGGGTTGTGTGTTCCCTTGAATAACTTGGAAGATTGCCTTAGTCACAATCGGAGAGCCAAAAATATCAGCAGCTCTTTCTTGTTTGGCAGTGTCTGAATTGAAACTCCAGCCACAGCCACAGCGTATCTAACTTAACGCATATTCGCTAAATCCTGTACACGTGAAGAAGTGTACTAAACTACCTCTGCGTGGATCTGAGAATGTTGTCACTTTTGAGCCGTCTACCCTCATAGCACGTTTATTGGCTACACCCATTAAAATTATCGAATGGCTGGATTTATGGCTATGGCGTAGCATTTTCCCCACCGGAATTATGTCACTCTCGCTTCCGACGGCACCGGGGCACCAATGCCAGGTTTTCCTGTTCGCCAGCGTTGCTGAGGCGCTGGTTGAGTACTATATGATTGCAGCCGAGCATTCACTCGAGTTTGATCTGCAAGTCATCGACACTGCCAACACAGGGTGCGCTTGAAGCCGCGGTGTGACAGGCGTCTGGCAAAAAAACATTCCCCAACGGACACGGATTACGATGTCGGCAGACAACCACGGGCGACTGCTACGTCAGGTAAACTACGCCTTCAGCAAGGGGGGGCTCCCTTCTTCTTGTGAGCAGTTTCTTGTATGCTTTCTGTTCACGTAGGTCACTCAGCTCTCTAGTCAAGGTAGTGAATAAAATCCGAGTACTGGGGTCTCAGTCTTAGGATGCTGGCTGGCACAACACGACCATGCAGCATCCGTCATCCTTGGTGATGCTAGTCCTTTAGGTGGCCATTCTTATAAGGGCTATTACTGTAAGAAGGCAGGCTGTTGGCTTCATCGCAACGTTCGTGCCAACAGATGAGATAGCACCCACCAATAGCCGCTGGCTGGTGACTTTCTACGGTCTCTCTAGCTGGTCATTCTAGCTAGCCATTCTAGCTGTTGGCCAAACACACACACACACACACACACACAAAATTTCTTAGTACAGCATGGTCAAACTGAGGATGCTGTATTTAGAGGCGAACCATATCACCTGCGGATCAAGAGCCCATGATCTCTAAATAGTAGCATACCTTGATCGTGTGTTTGCCAGAAATTGTAAGTGCCCGATTATTCATCCATAGTTTGTTCATCCACAGTTCGTCTGACTCCCATTGTGTGCGTCTGGCTCTCTTGCTGGGATGACGGGATCTTTCCCTGGACCAGGGGTCCTTTCTTGCCTTGTCTATTTCCATTGGCTTTTAATGCTGTTGTTCTTGTTTTTTCTTATTTTCATCCCCTTATGCCGACCAATACGATCAAGCGTGCGCGGCAAAGAGCGCCTAGCAGTCACCGTGATGGCATCATAACTTGCATAGCTTGCCCCCCTTATCTTCTGTTGGGACCTACTATTTGCAATGTGCCCCATTCTTCTGTCTGGACCTACGAGTTGTGAGGTGCCCCAGAATGCCTTGTGGACCTCCCTTTCCTGCTCATTCGTGACATGGCCCCACCCCACCATTTGTGACATGGCCCCACCCCACCATTCGTGACATGGCCCCACCCCACCATTTGTGACATGGCCCCACCCCACCTTTTGTGACATGGCCCCACCCCACCATTTGTGACATGACCCCACCCCACCATTCGTGACATGGCCCCACCCCTCCATTCGTGACATGGCCCCACCCCTCCATTCGGGACATGGCCCCACCCCACCATTTGTGACATGACCCCACCCCATTTGTGACTTGGCCCCACTGTCCAAGGTGCTGTCCTGTTGGAAGGGGGTGCCTTGTGAAGCAAGTATCTGTGACAGTACGCCCTGTGTTCTGCGACCCACTATTTACCATGTGGACCTACTCCGGCACCACCTGCATATACTATATACCTATACTATACCTATACAGCCTACTATATAGGTAGAGATTCCTAAACCTATACTATACCTATACAACCTACTACATAGGTTGTGATTCCTAAACCTATACGGTACCTATACAGCCTACTATATAGTTTGTGATTCCTATACCTATTCAACCTACTATATAGGTTGTGATTCATATACCTATACTGTACCTATACAGCCTACTATATAGTTTGTGATTCCTATACCTATTCAACCTACTATATAGGTTGTGATTCCTAAACCTATACTGTACCTGTACAACCTACTATATAGGTTGTGATTCTTCTCCTACACCTATACGTATACTAGTACTATATAGTATCCCTTTACCGAGCCTATACATATGCTAACCATACCTATACCTATGCTATACCTCCAGCACTGTTTCTAACCATGGCCCCCTGTTCCTGGTACGGCCCCCACACCAATTCTGGCTCGCGCAGGGCGCGATCTTCTGCGGTCTGGACGAGTCCCTGGGTGGGGCCAACGTGAGCCGAGCCACCAAGCGGCGGCGGATCGAGGAGGTCGTGGCGCGCGCCGACCGGGACGCGACAGGGTGGCTGGGCGCCGAGGACCTGGCATCCCTGGCGGGTCATCTGATCCCTGGGCTGGGGTCGGACGCGGTGGAGTACTTTCAGGTAATGACCAATAAAGTCCATTGTATGCATTGTAATGGAGGATCCAATAAGCTTTGATCCAGGTTTTAATCCATGTGATTGGTGAGCTATGCTCACTTCATCTTTGACTAACCTGCTGAGTAGCTGAGGCCAGAAATGGATTGATTAACTCATGAGAAATGTGTTTTGCTCAACTTGCCGGTTATGATGGACTATCAATGGACTACAGCGCGTGTGTTAATACACCTCCACCCACCAGGTGATGGTTGAAGAAAGAGATCAAAGAACGCACAATACAGCACATTCAGCGCAGTACAGCATATGCAGCGGGTGTGAATGGATCGACCAAATGTGCACAGTTCATCGATCACAAACAAATAGTCGTGCACAGCCAAGGGTTCCAATGGGTGCTCGTGTTGAAAGGTCAAGAAGCACTTGCCGGCATTGTGTACGCCGAACGGCGCCATTCTGCAAGGCTTGTCGTTTTTTCAATGATCTAATGAAGCTTTAGGAGTCATGGAAAGAAATAAAGTGCCAGCAGCTGCAGGAACCCAACCCTTGCCGACCCACCCCATGGCCTCAACTCCCAACCCTTGCTGACCCACCCCATGACCTCACTCCCAACCCTTGCTGACCCACCCCATGACCTCAACTCCCAACCCTTGCTGACACTCCACATGACCCTCAAGTCCCTGCCCCCCATGGCCCCATCCATAACTGTAACTCCCCCCACCACAGGCCATGTTGCTCGCTGGGGCACGTGGCGCCTCGGACGAGCTACCCCGTCGCCAGCTCATCGACGAGCTGCTGCCCTGCCGATGTGCCGAACGCACGCTCCTGTGGGGCAACCCTGGGTTCCTCCCAAGCGACCGTGTCGGCCAGTCGGCAGGGTATGGCCGCCAGCAGGAAGTGCTAGGGTCGACCCTGGCGTCTCCCCGCGAAGGGATGACGGCATCATCCATTGGTCGGTCCAGTCCTTTGCATGGCTCGGCAGACCTGGACAGGAATGGTAACGCAGGCATCCCAGGCTCCGCCGCAGCAGGGAGCCAATTTGGCTTGGATGCCTTGAATAGGCTGCATGGCCGCATGGATCACGTGGCGCTGAGAATAGACCGGGGTGCGGAAGTGCCGGCTAGCCCCCTGGATGGTGGCGGCTCGACGGACATGCCGACACGGCAAGACACCGAGGCGGCGTTAGAGCTATTGCTGGCATTCGTCACGTACATGGGGGGCCAGATGGCGGAGGCGGCGTCCGCGCTGGCGGCGGTGGCCAGCCACCGTCGGTACTTGGGACTTTGGGAGGGCGAGCTGGGCATGGGTGCGATGGTGCACACTACTAGTATACAAAGTGGGGATGGTGATTACAATCATGATGATGATGGTGATGGTGACCGTGATTCCTCAAACCGTGCTGGCCATGGGCAGAACGACGAGCATGACGAGGATGATGGGGGTGGGGGTGGAAGCACCGAAGGAGATCGCAAGAAGGGGCCATTTTCCCTGGAGGCATTTCTCACGGCCAAGCCCCGTCAGGTAGCAACCGCGTCCGCATCCGCGGCTGCCGCGGCTGGTCCGCTGGTGGGTGCGGCGGTGCCCCACCTGCGTTCCCTGGCCGTGCTCGCCCTGCTGCGGCGGCTTCTGCCCGGGATCAGCCCCCTGGAGACCCGCCTGGTGATCGCGGCCGCCCACCTGGGGCGCACCCTGGAGGACGCCGCGGTCGCATCCGGTGGCGGCGCGTTTGCCGGTGAAGGTTCTTTGGGGAAGAAGGTCGATGATGACTTTGGCCAGGAGGGGGGGAGGGGTGATGGCCGTGGCCCCCTGCTTGCGTCCGCCTCGGAGCCTTTCTTGGGCCCTAGTGCGGGGTTCATGGTCCGCAATATTGTAAAGGCATCGGACCCTGCGATCATGTCGCCGAGGCGGGAGAGTTGGTCGGCGGTGTTGGATGACGAGCGGACGCCCCCTTGCTCGCCGACCAGCCCAGGGGTGTGGTCACCCAGGGGATCCCCCTGGCAGCGGGAGCAGGGGGATGCGTTTCGATGGATGCTGCGCGGGTTGGCGTCGTCTGTGAGGCGGGTCGTGCGGATGGCTCGATGGTTTCTCCATCAGGGAGAGGAGGGGGGGGGAGGGGAACGGCTGGGGGGCATGACAGGGAGGGGGAGGGGGGGTGCTGCGCAGGGGAAGGGCGGGGGAGTGGGGGGGGGGGGAGGGAAGGGGAAGGAGGGGAAGAAAGGGAACGAGGGAGGTGCAGATGAGGAAAAGAAAGGAATGAAGGGGAAGAAGAAGAAGAAGAAGAAGAAGAAGAAGAAGAAGAAGAAGAAGAAGAAGAAGAAGAAGAAGGAAAAGTATAAGGGGCGGAGGGAAAAGGAGGGGGGACAGGGGAAACACAACGGGGGTGAGAGCAGTAGCAGCTCTTCTAGCAGCAGTGACAGTGATAGCAGCAGCAGCAGCAGCAGCAGCAGCAGCAGCAGCAGCAGCAGCAGCAGCAGCAGCAGTGACAGTCACAGTGGCAGCCGTGATGGCCGCGAGGATGAGGCAGGCAGAAGCCATGGAGATGCAGTAAGGGGAAGAAAGAAGGGGAAGAAAGGGGAGGGGAAGGAAGGGGAGGGGAAGGACGGGAAGGGGAAGGAAGGGAAGGTGGGTGATGGGAATACGGGGTCAGGTGGGTCGGATGCATCCGGGGACGAGTGCGGCGCTGATTCGATGGGAAAGGAGAAGAAAGAGAAAGAGAAGGAGAAGGAGAAGGAGAAGGAGAAGGAGAAGGAGAAGGAGAAGGAGAAGGAGAAGGAGAAGGAGAAGGAGAAGGAGAAGGAGAAGGAGAAGAAGAAGAAGAAGAAGAAGAAGGAGAAGAAGGAGAAGAAGGAGAAGAAGGAGAAGAGAGAGAAGAAGGAGAAGAAGGAGAAGAAGGAGAAGAAGGAGAAGAAGGAGAAGAAGGAGAAGAAGGAGAAGACGGAGAAGAAGGAGAAGAAGGAGAAGAGCGAGAAGAACGAGAAAGGACATAAGGAAAAGTTCAAGGCTGACAATAAGGGGGAAGGGCACAACGAGGGGGAGGAGGGACAACTTGACGGTGAGGATGGTGGGTACCAGCGTGGTTCGCGGGAGGGGGAGCCTGCCGCCAGGGTGGCCCTCCAGGGTGGTGCGCGTCCGTACTCCGACCGTGGCAGCAGCTGTGATGGAAGCAGCAGCAGCAGCAGCAGCAGCAGCAGCAGCAGCAGCAGCAGCAGCAGTGGTAGCAGCAGCAGCAGCGGCGGCAGCGGCAGCAGTGGTGGCTCCAGCAGCGATGACGATAGCAGTGACAGCATCAGTAGCAAGAGATCCCGCGCACTGGATGGGCCCTGGAGCGATCCCTGGTGGCGGGCGGTGCAGTGGCGGGACGAGGGGGGCATGGCCCTCACTGAGGAAACAGGAGAGGGTGGGAAAAGCTACAGCGGGGGTGGGGGTGGCCGTTCGGGAGGTGGGGACGTGCAGCCGCCACTAGGGGGGAGGGGCGATAGTTTCCTGTCGCCAGGGGCGGTTGTCGGTTTTAGGGCGAGGGACGGGTTCCCTGATCAGGGCGCGCAGCCGTGGGTGCTTGAGCTTGCGACACCTGTCCGACCGATGACGAGGGAGGACGGCGAGGACGACTGGGATGGTGGCGGTGATGATGGTGGTGGTGGTGGCGGTGGCGGTGGTGGTGGGTGGTCCGCCCAGGGACCCTGGGTGGAAGGGAGTTGGCGCGGTGCAAACGGGGGCGTTGTCAAGGACGGGCAAGGGGGCGGGGTGGCTGGGGTCGTGGGCCTTGCAATGGGGTCGGCAGCGGGAGGGTACCCCCCTGCGTGCCTGTTTGCACTCGTGTTATTGCTGGCAAACCAGGCGTATCAGCGTCTGACTCCGCGCGATGCCCAGAAGATGATCGACGAGGAGGCAGCCGGCGACGCGCGCGCGCAACGGTCTGAGGCGCTGAGGAGGAGGCGGCGGAGGAAGCTAGAGGAAGCACGAGGGATGAAGCTGGCAAATGCCACCCAAGGACTCGCGGTCTCGGATGAGAGTCACGAGCCGTGGTGGCGGCTGGGCGAGCGGGTGGCGTTGCGGGTGCTCTCACGCCTTCTGGCACCCGTCACTGATCCCGCAGGCCATGATGTTCCCCAGAATGGCCGGTACGGGGCCGGGCGGGGTGACGTTTCTCAGCATGGTGGCGGGCGAGAGGGGGAGCCAGGCTTAGGGCATGGCACGCGTGGGGCGCAGGGGGGGGATGACCCATGGGGGTGGTCGGGGAGCGGTCTTGAAACCAAGGGGGGGAGCCGCTTTGATGGCCACTTTGGCAGGGATCACAATTTTGGGCATGGCCCTGAGGAATGGGCAGGGGGCGGGCAGGGGGGAACCGAATGGGTTGGTAGAGCCTCTTTATTTCATGACCGATCCGCCGTTTTATCTCATCCCTTGCGCCCCCGCCCGGTGCACGCGACATTGGTCCACTTGGTGGCCGTCCTGTTGGCACGGGGGGACACTTCTGGCGACCGCGAATGGATGGAGATGGGGGCCACCGCGCACGATGGCTCTCACCCAGGGTCCGAGCCCTTCACGGCCGGGGAATTTGGCGCCGCGCTCGGACACCTTGCGGCCGCGGCGCTGATTCTGGCGGAGCCCTGGCTGGCGTCGCCAGCGAGTAATCCTGCGGGCCGACACCGCGGTGCACATAAAGCCCCACACAGTCAGCTAGCCAATGGTAGCCAGCACGGTGGCGCATCTCAAGGCCCCAGCGTGAATGCCAGTCGCAGTCCTGCTGGCTCCCGCACTGGCGGCCCCATCCACGACGCTGGCTCCGCCAACGGCAGCATCAAGCACAATACCGGCACCAAGCACAGCGCGAGCGCCTCAAGCCCCCAACATGCGATTGTGGCCGCCGCCAAGCGGGCGCTGTTTGCGCGCCTGGAGACGCTGGCGCGCGTCATTGGGGAGGATCCTGGCGCCGCTTGGGCCGCGTTCCACGCGCTGGACGTGATGGACGCCGGCGCGCTGGGTCCCTGGGAGGCGGCCCGACTGCTGGTGCGGCTGGTGCCCGGCCCACACGCGGGCCACGTGCCCTCCCTCGTGTCCTTCTTCCTGTGCTCCATGGCGGTGGTTGGGATCGGGATGGAGAGGAGGCTGGATGGCGAGCATTTGCACCGCATGGAGAGGGGGGAAGGGACGGCTCTGCATGGGATCGGGGGGGGGGGGGGGGGTGGCACCGATCAGGGAGAGAGGAGTCTCGCTACAAAGGCAAACATGCAGGGGCGCATCGCGCGGGTGAGGACGACGGCGACAACGATGGCCCCCCCCTGCGCATCAGCTACCCCGAGTTCCTCCAGTTGGCGATGCTGGCAGACACGGGACCGGATGGGTCGTTCAGCCCAGGGACCGACCAACGGTCGATGGAGGCAGAGGGATCCCAGGACCGGATATCCCTGGGCGGGCGTGGACTATCCAAGGGGGGAGCGTTGACAGCGTACCGGTCGCGATCACCTTCTAGAGGGGGGCGGAACACATCCCCCCTCAAGGGCCCGCGATTACCTGCCTCTCCGACCAACAGCGCGCGGCCCACGTCTCCCGTCAAAGACGGGCGGCCAGGGTCGCCCAGGGGTAGCCCGCGGGCTTTTGTGGCGTTTGGCAGAAGAGTCCACGAGGCGCAGGACTCGCCCACGGCGGCAGCAGGTGAGGATGAGGGGGGCACGAGCGCAGGGGGCATGAACTCACGGCCCTTGTTGTCGTCCACCGTACGCAACCTGTCCTCGCCCCGACCCTCCAGTGGTGTCATCCCCGGCAGTCCTTCGGCCACATATGCTTATGCTGGCAGGCATGCTGGCAGTAGCGCTGGCAGCTTGGGTGATGCTCAAGCTGGCGGTAATGCTGGCGCCGCATCGTTGCCGTCCCCCCAGCACCGGGCGCTCGTGGCGCTGGTGGACCAGCATCCGTCACTGTGCCGCGCACTGGAGGGGCTGCTGCTGGGGCCGGGGGGGTTGGGGTCGGCGGGGGGCGGGTCGAGGGGAAGCGCTGATGGCAGTCTGCGAAGAGTGAGTGGCAGGCATGAGCGTGCATCATCAAGCAGCAGCACACATAGCCCGGGTTCCAGGGGTAAATTGATGGGCAGGGGAGCGGGACGTATTGGCAGTCAACCCCCCGCGATGCCTGGCAGTGACCTGCATGACAAGGGTGTCATGGATGGCGATGTCGGGTGGGCGGACAATGCAGGCTACGGGTTCCCCCAGCCGGCCGCGGCCCCTATCGCCCACCATGCAAGCCAGGCCACTGCTGCTGGTGACGGCAGCAGCGGTAGGAGGGAGGCCTATGGGCAGGGCCAGGAGTCAGCCCGCGCGCGGGCCAAGGAGGGTCGTGCCATGCGCCAGCTTTTCAGCCCCCGTTCCAGCCTGGAGGCGCCAGCGGTCAGCGCGTCGCCCGTGGGCTTGAGGGGCGGCCCAAGCGTTGCTCTCGGGTCGCCACATCAGCGCCCGTTCGCCAGCTGGCACGAGCGCATGCAGCGGCGGGCGGAGGAGGAGTTGAGGTCGACTAAGGATGTCCCTGTTGGTATCGCTTCGCAAGGCAATAACAGTAACTTTACAATGGACGCACGGAGAAGTGGGGGATCTTCTGGCGACGCCACGTTAGCCACCTCTGGGGGAGCTGGTTTCTTCACGCAGCCGCACGGCGTGGGGATGCGTGCCAGCCTTCCTGACAGGCTGTCCCTGCATCAGGGCACCGGCGCGCCGATGGGACACTCATTGCATGCGTCCATGGCTGGCGACATGTTTTCCGAGGCCGGAGATGGGGGTGCCCGTAGGGCCAGCTGGCAAGGCGGTGACTGGGCCCCTGGTCGGGACGGCGATGCGGGCGGCCGTGGGTTTGCCAAGGGGGTGGGTGGCGAGTTGCCGCGGGAGGTGGAGGCCGGCTTGTTTGCGTTCGGGGAGGCGCTGGCGGGCTATCTGACCCGGAACCGAATCAGGTGCGTGGGATTACCGTGGAAATGGTTGGGGGTGTGAGAGTGTATCCTTTTTTGGTTCCACTTGTTTATCATTTTAATGAGTTTTTAGGAGCTTTCAGGAGCTTTTAGGAGCTTTTAGGAGCTTTTAGGAGCTTTTAGGAGCTTTTAGGAGCTTTTAGGAGCTTTTAGGAGCTTTTAGGAGCTTTTAAGAGCTTTTCGGAGCTTTTAGGAGCTTTTAGGAGCTTTCAGGAGCTTTTAAGAGCTTTTAGGAGCTTTTAGGAGTTTTAAGGCTACACTTGACCCCGCAGCCACCCAAGCTCCGTAGAGGCACTAAAGCGACCAAGTACACGAGACCAGTAGGACAAGCAAGCAAAGTTGAAAACGAACAAAGTGCGATTTGACAACCAAACAAGGACTCTGAGTGATAGTCATGTTTATTAGATAAGAAGACTTTTGTAGTCGTTCATATCATGTAAAAGGACTGGACTGGACTGGACTGGACTGGACTGGACTGGACTGGGCTGGGCTGGGCTGGACTGGACTGGACTGGACTGGACTGGACTGGACTGGACTGGACTGGACTGGACTGGACTGGACTGGACTGGACTGGACTGGACTGGACTGGACTGGACTGGACTGGACTGGACTGGACTGGACTGGACTGGACTGGACTGGACTGGACTGGACTGGACTGGACTGGACTGGTGGGTTGGGCTGGGCTGGGCTGGGCTGGGCTGGGCTGGGCTGGACTGGACGGGACTGGACTGGACTGGTGGACTGGGCTGGGCTGGGCTGGGCTGGGCTGGACTGGACGGGACTGGACTGGACTGGTGGACTGGGCTGGGCTGGGCTGGGCTGGGCTGGGCTGGGCTGGGCTGGGCTGGGCTGGGCTGGGCTGGGCTGGGCTGGGCTGGGCTGGGCTGGACTGGACTGGACTGGGCTGGGCTGGGCTGGACTGGGCTGGGCTGGGCTGGACTGGACTGGACTGGACTGGACTGGACTGAACTGGTGGGCTGGGCTGGGCTGGGCTGGGCTGGGCTGGGCTGGGCTGGGCTGGGCTGGGCTGGGCTGGGCTGGGCTGGGCTGGGCTGGGCTGGGCTGGGCTGGGCTGGGCTGGGCTGGGCTGGGCTGGGCTGGGCTGGGCTGGGCTGGGCTGGGCTGGGCTGGGCTGGGCTGGGCTGGGCTGGGCTGGACTGGACTGGACTGGACTGGACTGGACTGGACTGGACTGGACTGGACTGGACTGGACTGGACTGGACTGGACTGGACTGGACTGGACTGGACTGGACTGGACTGGACTGGACTGGACTGGACTGGACTGGACTGGACTGGACTGGACTGGACTGGACTGGACTGGACTGGACTGGACTGGACTGGACTGGACTGGTGGACTGGACTGGACTGGGCTGGGCTGGGCTGGGCTGGACTGGACTGGACTGGACTGGACTGGACTGGACTGGACTGGACTGGACTGGACTGGACTGGACTGGACTGGACTGGACTGGACTGGACTGGACTGGACTGGACTGGACTGGACTGGACTGGACTGGACTGGACTGGACTGGACTGGACTGGACATACTACTCTTCCCCTTACCTAAAAAAGGGGCCCTGTTTGCTCCCTTTTTTTCAACCAGCAACAAGGGACTGCCATTGCAGCGCCAAGCCTGCCCCTTGCGTTGTATTAGTAAGCACAGGCCACAACTTGACCTGTGGATCAGAAGCCTATCACCCAGAATACTCTGGTTGTGCTATCACCCAGAATACTCTCTGGTTGTGCTACCACCCAGAATACTCTCTTGTTGTGCTGTCACCCAGAATACTCTCTGGTTGTGCTGTCACCCAGAATACTATGGTTGTGCTGTCACCCAGAATACTCTCTGGTTGTGCTGTCACCCAGAATACTCTCTGGTTGTGCTGTCACCCAGAATACTCTCTGGTTGTGCTGTCACCCAGAATACCCTCTTGTTGTGCTACCACCCAGAATACTCTCTGGTTGTGCTGTCACCCAGAATACTCTCTGGTTGTGCTACCACCCAGAATACTCTCTTGTTGTGCTGTCACCCAGAATACTCTCTGGTTGTGCTGTCACCCAGAATACTCTCTGGTTGTGCTATCACCCAGAATACTCTCTTGTTGTGCTGTCACCCAGAATACTCTCTGGTTGTGCTGTCACCCAGAATACTCTGGTTGTGCTGTCACCCAGAATACTCTCTGGTTGTGCTGTCACCCAGAATACTCTCTTGTTGTGCTCTAACCCAGAATACTCTCTTGTTGTGCTGTCACCCAGAATACTCTCTGGTTGTGCTACCACCCAGAATACTCTCTTGTTGTGCTGTCACCCAGAATACTCTGGTTGTGCTACCACCCAGAATACTCTCTTGTTGTGCTGTCACCCAGAATACTCTGGTTGTGCTGTCACCCAGAATACTCTGGTTGTGCTATCACCCAGAATACTCTCTGGTTGTGCTGTCACCCAGAATACTCTCTTGTTGTGCTGTCACCCAGAATACTCTCTGGTTGTGCTGTCACCCAGAATACTCTCTGGTTGTGCTACCACCCAGAATACTCTGGTTGTGCTACCACCCAGAATACTCTCTTGTTGTGCTGTCACCCAGAATACTCTCTGGTTGTGCTATCACCCAGAATACTCTCTGGTTGTGCTGTCACCCAGAATACTCTCTGGTTGTGCTGTCACCCAGAATACTCTTGTTGTGCTGTCACCCAGAATACTCTCTGGTTGTGCTGTCACCCAGAATACTCTGGTTGTGCTACCACCCAGAATACTCTCTGGTTGTGCTATCACCCAGAATACTCTCTGGTTGTGCTGTCACCCAGAATACTCTCTTGTTGTGCTGTCACCCAGAATACTCTCTGGTTGTGCTACCACCCAGAATACTCTCTTGTTGTGCTACCACCCAGAATACTCTCTGGTTGTGCTACCACCCAGAATACTCTCTGGTTGTGCTATCACCCAGAATACTCTCTGGTTGTGCTGTCACCCAGAATACTCTCTGGTTGTGCTACCACCCAGAATACTCTCTGGTTGTGCTATCACCCAGAATACTCTCTGGTTGTGCTGTCAACCAGAATACTCTCTTGTTGTGCTGTCACCCAGAATACTCTCTGGTTGTGCTACCACCCAGAATACTCTCTTGTTGTGCTACCACCCAGAATACTCTCTGGTTGTGCTACCACCCAGAATACTCTCTGGTTGTGCTATCACCCAGAATACTCTCTGGTTGTGCTGTCACCCAGAATACTCTCTGGTTGTGCTACCACCCAGAATACTCTCTGGTTGTGCTATCACCCAGAATACTCTCTTGTTGTGCTGTCACCCAGAATACTCTCTGGTTGTGCTATCACCCAGAATACTCTCTGGTTGTGCTGTCACCCAGAATACTCTCTTGTTGTGCTGTCACCCAGAATACTCTCTGGTTGTGCTACCACCCAGAATACTCTGGTTGTGCTACCACCCAGAATACTCTCTTGTTGTGCTGTCACCCAGAATACTCTCTGGTTGTGCTGTCACCCAGAATACTCTCTGGTTGTGCTACCACCCAGAATACTCTGGTTGTGCTACCACCCAGAATACTCTCTTGTTGTGCTGTCACCCAGAATACTCTCTGGTTGTGCTATCACCCAGAATACTCTCTGGTTGTGCTATCACCCAGAATACTCTCTGGTTGTGCTATCACCCAGAATACTCTCTGGTTGTGCTATCACCCAGAATACTCTCTGGTTGTGCTACCACCCAGAATACTCTCTGGTTGTGCTGTCACCCAGAATACTCTGGTTGTGCTGTCACCCAGAATACTCTCTGGTTGTGCTATCACCCAGAATACTCTCTGGTTGTGCTGTCACCCAGAATACTCTGGTTGTGCTGTCACCCAGAATACTCTCTGGTTGTGCTATCACCCAGAATACTCTCTTGTTGTGCTGTCAGCCAGAATACTCTCTGGTTGTGCTACCACCCAGAATACTCTCTGGTTGTGCTGTCATTATTTGCAGGAAAGATCTGCCGGCGCTTCTTGCGACCCTGATATCTCCCGAACGAGCCCGGTCCAGCGTTCAACTTTTTTGCCTAGTTACGGCTTCTTGCATATTAGCACACGTATCTTCGCATAGGGGGCCCTTCCAGCACTTGAAGAGGATTTCATTCTTTATATGTGCTCGGCGCACCTGTGTCCTACAGACACAACAGCTTCACAACCCTGATAGCGTCACGCCCTCCTAACAAAATCACATGCGCAAGTAATTGATGGATGCCTGCTCTTGTTTTCCTCCAAGCGCTCTTTCAATTGAATTCTTTTTCTTGTGCCCTCCTTTCTCACCGGTCGCCGCGCATACCCAACCCCTGCACAACCCAACCCCTTGCCAACCAGGCTGGTGGACCTCTTCTACCAGATCGACAAGCCACATGTGGGGAGGCTACCACCAGAGGGCGTTCTCGCCCTCGTGCGCCTCGTCTTCCCCAGGGATTCCCCCCAGGCGGCGCCAGCTGGCGATGCCCTGCTCGCCTACTTGATGTCCGCGGGGGCCCCTGGGTGGGCAGGACAGGGGATGCCGCTTCCAGGAGGCACGGGCCAGGACAGAGCCACGGCCGGGGGTGTGCCTTTTCAAGGCAGTTCCGCCAGCATCACGTTCCAAGAGCTGGCGCTGGCCGTTCAGGAGATCAAACGGAGGGCGCTCGCGCTGCTCAACGGTGACGATCATGACGTCATTGCGAGGGGGGTTGGGGCAAGTTCGAGCGCAGGTGCTGGAAAAGCCAAGGCCAGGGCAGGCAGGGCGGGCATGGAAGCGATGCGAGCCGACCGACTGATGTCAGGTGGCATGAGCGCCGATGATGAGGGCCGCACCAGGGCCGGGAAGACTCCGTCGGCCCCCCCAGGGCGGCCACGACAAGGGGCATCATCCCCCGCGCCTCGCGGGAGAGCCTCAAAAGACGATCCCCTGGGCGGTGGCGATGACAGCGGCGAGGGCATCCGCGACAGTCTGGGGATTGCCCACCCTGCAGGTTCCCGCAAGCCGGCTTGGGCGCACGTGGGCGGAAGCCCTGCAGACACGGGAATAAATGCCCGCACAGCCACGCCACAGCAGAACGTGCAGGGCGAGAGGCGGAGGGGAGAGGCCAACGAGGGGGACGTCCAGTCGGGGCTTTGCGGCCAGCTGGCCTCCATCATCAAGTCGCGGCACGAGTGGGCGCTGGGCATGTTCCGGGATATGGATGTGACGGGGGACGGTATGCTGTCCCATGCGGACCTGCTGGCGTTCGCGCGCAGGGTCCTGGGGGCCGAGGCAGGGACCCTGTCGCCCGGGGAGGTCAGCCAGCTGGACAAGCTGCTGGCAGCGCTCCACACGGCGGCGGGGAAGCGGCCCGGCGAGGGCCTCTCGTTCAAGGAGCTGAGGGATGGCGCCGTGAGGCACTTGCTGCCGACGTCGGTTGGCTAGGTGGCTGATGGAGTGGTCGCCTTGCAGAACCTTGGGGGTTTGTACAGGTCTGCGAAGTTAGGAGTGCAGGTATGCGAAAGTTAGGAGTTCAGGTATGCGACGCTTCACGACGGTGACCCCGCTTGGGTTTGGGAACCTCATTCTACAGAAAAATGATGGATGGCCTGGCATTCAGCTGTACGGACACTGGGCTGAGGTGCCAGCCTTGCTGCCTGGGCCGGCCCAGGGCCGCGCCACCAGCCGGCCACAGGTGGTGCCACTCGGGGCCCCATGATGAGAGTACTATAGTACCAGCGGGCAAAGTGGCGCCCACCGGCCGTCCCGATCAGGGCCCTCTAACTTCAGTTCCTCCATACTTGTCCAAATTCAACGGAGTCAACGGCATCGGTCAGAAGAGCGGGAAAAGCTCTATCTAATTGCTACCCCGGGGCGCAACAGGCGCCAAAACTCGCGTCTTCCTCTACGATATGAGACCGACTACTAGGACACCAGGAGGCGAATGAATTCTCAGCCAGTAGTTGCCTCAAGTGCCCGCCGTCAGGTAGCTACCTCAAGTACTGTCTGTTGTTCTAAGCTGTTGCTACTGTGAAGTGCCGAATAAACAGCCTTTCTTTCTTTGTGCGATGTGGCCATGTACGATGAGGCTGCCAAGTTACTGTTCTTGGTAATGCGCAGAGCGCATGCCATGGAAGTACTATGCTAATCTCATTATAGAATATACTACTACCTCCCGATTTCTGGCCTGCGCTGGTTGTCTCCTTGATAGAATACTACTACCTACACAAGGGTTGAAAACAAAGATCATCTGCATCATGCCCCAACATAACATTGCGCTGCACTAGCTAGATGGGGATATAATCCTCATCTGAGCAGCTCTATCTTCTATAGGACTAGCAGCCGATGCGGAAGTGTAGCAGCCGTCCTCAGGGGCAATAACCTCTACCTGAGGACTTCTACCCTGGCTAGAAATGGGGGGCCGAGGGGAGACAACAGGGTCATTTTACCCTTAATCATGGATCCTTGATCAGGGAGGTGCCTGTCGTGCACATGGCAGCCCGCTTCTCCTTGTCAATCATGTGGGCGTGGAGCAAGCCGGTAGTACCTCGAGCCCTACATCCTCAAGCTATTGTGACACACAGGTCCGGGCCGCACCGCGTCAGCTTGCGGGGCGCATGCAAGGCGGCCAGCGGTTTGCGAGCGGACGAGGGGTCCCTGTGATAGGAGGTGCCTACCCCGGGTTGGCCAACCTTATAAGCCCCCCGGCAGGGCCCACATCCATATCCACTTGGTCCGTGCGCGCGACTGAGATCACGGCACAGATCGGTGCCCTTCATGGTTGAGTTGGTGCTGTGCTCTCAGACAGGACGGCCAAAAGCAACCGCTGGGATCCGGGGTCTTTATAGTCAGAGCCTAATAGCCCGGCCTAATTGAAATTACCATGCTGTACTTAACCATGATGAGCACGAGATCGGAGCATTTCTTTCGTCATTTACCGGCGGATCCGTCCGGGCCAGGTCATCCACCTGGATCCGGCTGCCTTCGTCAGTTTACAGACGGAATCATCATGTGGCCGGCGCAGCCAGCTCCGGCCTCACATGACCGACAGTGACCCCGTGCAAGGCACTCCAGGCTGGCTCGACCGTGACGGACGAGGGGCCCTGCTATCAGGCTTCAGGCCTTTGCCTCTCGTCGTATTTCGGCATGCCGAAATACGGCATGTATGCACCAACACCCGACTGTTGACTGACGCCTCAGCCAAAGTATACTATTGAGCAGTGAACTGAAACCGGCTATTCAGTCGTGTAGTGACTCGAGCTGCCAGCCGGCCGGCAGCTGGTGCGGCCCGGCCCGGCCGGCCCGGCCGGCAGTGCCAGGCCGGCCGGGCCAGCCTACTCAGTTCACGAGTGGATCGAGATCAGTGAGCAGTCGGCGGCCGCGGTGAGCGAGCGGCCCGGCGGCCGCCAGCCCAGCCGCTCCCTGACCGACTCATTCAGTTAGTGGTCGGCATCTCAATATGGCGGGTACCGGAACTAACAAATGAAACTGGCCGGCCGTTCGTTAGGCTAACGAACTGTAACAAGCAAAAATGACTTTGTTGTTACATCCTTTGTTTTGTGAATGTTTGGCTTTATTCGAGGACTTTTGGATCAGTATTGAGAAAGTTATGAGGTTTCTAAGACGACGGTACTTGGAGCTAATACTTTGTCAACCAACTGATAGGAACCCTCATTGGTCGTGGCCTGATCCACGTAGGGTTGTAGTTTGTTGGTTGGTACTACTGATTGGAGCCCTCATTGGTCGTGGCCTGATCCACGTGGGGTTGTAGTTTGTTAGTTGGTACTATTGAGTCTTAAATGCTCCTTTGGGACTTCAGTGCTCACGACAGATTTAGGATCTCATGGAAAGATTCTGCCAGGCTGTGTGTGGTGTTGTTCTGTTTTGTGTGACTAGGATGGATACGAAGATCTTGTATAGGATTCCATGGTTCTGATTGGTTCTCTTCAGGCTAAGGTTGGAGCAAGCTCGACAAGCACGTCGATATCAAGGACGTGGGGTCGCCATTGTTGCTACGTTGGTTTTGATTCACCATGGTATAATAAAGCTTGTCTTTGTTGTCCAATCCATAAGAGCCCCTTGGCTATAGACGTCCTTCAGTTCCACAGAGGTCGTCTATACACGAGCTTGTCTTTGTGTCTACAAGGGGTTGTGATTCCCTAAATCACGTGCTGTGGAATTTCCATCTCAACGTTGCTCGGATACTTGAAGTTCTGCAACTCAGGAAAGCAACCCAGGTAAAAGATCTTTCATATTGGACTGTGGATGATGTTGATGATCATTTTTAGTCGTTACATTGGTATCGGAGGATCTCTACTTTGGTGTTTCTCTTGAAGTCGCAACCTTCCGGGTAGTACAACGTTGATCAGATGTCTGTCATCCGAGAAGATTCATAGAGTTGCGGAAAACTTACGGTGTTACAGACTGAGACACATCCTGATGTGACTGTCTTGCTCTGTAACACTAGAAGTCAGCCGTAACCGTTGTCTCTACTAGGCAGACGATCGCGACTCCATGTGGAAGTATGAGTAGTTCGAAGACACAATCACCTTTACCCCCTACTAATCAAGGTTTGGATCCGTCATCATCTCTGGAACCCATTGCTAGGGAAGGTGCTGAGACAACTGCTCGTACTCCACGGCGTCAACTTGATTTCAACCGTACTTCTATGTCTGAAGTGAGGCGGCCCTCGTTGTCCATAGGGCCCAAGTTTTCCGTCATTGCATCTGGTCTCCAACCAGGCGAACCATCGCTGACAGGCGTGGGTCGAGGAGCGTCACTGTCGCCCAGGATTCCAAGCGCGCGAACGAGTCCTGTGCGGAGTGCATCTCTTCATTTCTTTTCCCGCTAAATACCACGCCTGGAAGAGACGGGACCAGACTTGCAGCGGATCGCCTCTCAGCAGCTAAAATCAGATTATTACACGATGAACAACACGCAGCGATGTATAGAAAGATGGTGGAGGAGGTGGAACAGGATGTGGGAAGACTTCGTCAGAGAATTGAGGAGGAGGAGGCGGCCATGCGTGACATGGTTGCTGGATTGGGGAGAGAGGCTCCTCGGTTGGGTGACGGAAGGGTTTTACCTAATAGTACCGCAGTTACTACGAGGAATGAGACGCAGGATAGCGATAGGCAGGATCCAGCGCAGACGACCTCGGTCACCTTCACCACCCCCGCCAGCGACGTCCCCGTGACCGTCACTATACCACCGCATCAAGGTTCCGCCCCGCCATTTCCAAAAATCGAATCCGTAGACAAGCTGTCGCTCACCAATCTAACCCACCGCAGTTTCGATCATTTCTCTACTCGATTCCAGGATGTGTTCGCTATCCACTTTGCTAACTACGGCAAACGAGCGGAAGAACGACTTTCCCTGGACATCCAGAAGAAGATGGTTCGACAGCGAATGAGCGACAGTGCAGCCGACAGGTTTGATGAGTTTTTACGATCCTCGGCAGGTAATACTTGCAAGGATTTGCCATCTCTCATGCTTTCATTTCGACGTTTTCTCCTTCCCCAGGACCAGCTCCGTCTGGACCGGGACGCGTTGGCCAACTGTACTCAGTCCGGCCTGACACTACCACAATACGTAGAGACGTTTACCAACCTGAGGGCCAAAATCCCCCAGTGCTCTGATTCTGAAGCTCTTCACAGGTTTCTGCATGGGCTCTCCCCTCAAGTCAGGGTGGATATTGACAAGCATTTCTCCCCTTTCGACTATGTCGAGTGGAAGTGGGATACTGTGCTGTCTTATGCCCTCACGCTGTGCCGTGTCCCTGACTTTTCCCTCAAGTGGGAGCCTGCTGCAGGCAACCAGGCGCCTGCTGTTAAGAAGCCCCTGAACCAGCTGAACGCTGTGATGGAGGAGCTCAGTGCCATGGAGCAGTCCAAAGGAGCCTGTTTCACGTGTGGCCAGCTGGGACACTTTGCACGGGATTGCCCCAAGCGAGACCAGTTCCCAGGACACCAAGGGTCCTCAGGGGGTTCTTCCATTCACCAGACCATCCACCTTCCCTCCTGGGGTGAGCCAGAGCGACCACAGGGCACAGCCTGGGTTTAGACCCAACTTCCAGGCTTCGGGCAAGGGACCATTCCAGCCCAAGGGCTTCAGCAGGCAAGACAGGCGTCGGATGGTCAACGCCCTGTGGCACCTCCTAGCAGAGGAGGAGGAGGGAGAAGGGAGGCAGACGGCATAGAGGATCAGCAGGTGCAGCCTTCAGTGGGGAGCTCGTCTTCAGATCATCCTCCTGAGCTGCCAAAAAACTAGTGGAGCCCCCAGGACTACGTCCAGCGGTGGAGTTAACTGGTTTGCCTGCTGTGCATGTCCGTCCTGTGAACAACTTGTCTGCCTCTGATTCCACCACCCCATTGGGCCCTCCTATTCCCAGTCAACTCTTGAAGTTCCAGGCTAGGCTGTTGAACGTGCCAGTCCCTTTGGCTCAGCCTTTATGTCTCTTCATGATTGACTCAGGTGCAGGAAGTAACTACATTTCCACTTCCTTGGTGCAGGAGCTGCATCTACCAGTGCTCCCCCACCCTGTGCCTGTTAAGGTCCAATATTCTGATGGTAGGCAGAGTAACTCACCTGGCTACGTGCAACTGCTTTTTCAAGTGTGCTCACGTCAAACCTTGTCTGTCACAGCAGATGTCATTCCACTCACTGCTGCTGATGTGATTTGGGGATGCCATGGTTGGAGTCTGCTAATCCTGCCATCTTGTGGTCTGAGAAGGTGGTGCAGTTTCAGGATGGGTCAGTGTGGGACGCCACCACAGTGATTAAGGGGGGAGAAAGACCAGTCACAGAGTGCTGTTCTACTAATGAGGCTGTCAATGATGGGAGAGGGGTTGCAGGTGCCAAGGAGGACGTCAAGGTGCCTTCACTGGAAGAGAAACGTGCTGCATTACTTAAGCACGTATGGTCTGCCAATCACACCTTGTCTTACCTGGCTACTTACCCAGTGGAACACGTCTTTCTCTTACAGCTGGTTCCTAACTCACCCTCTGATGAGACTCATGGCCACACGGTGAATGCTGTGAACCCAGTACCAGCTGTCACAGAGGAGGAGCAGAAGCTGCATGATGCCCTTTTGGACAGGTTTGCTGCCATTTTTGAGGACAAAATGCCACAGTACCCCCTGAAGGGCCAATCACTCATGTCATCAAGCTTGTGGATGGTGCCAGGCCTCCCTTTGTTCCCATGTACAGGATGGGGCCAGCTGAGATGGCAGAGCTGAAGGTGATCTTGACAGGCTGTTGGAAGCTGGACTCATTCTTCCTGCCAATAGTCCTTTCAGCTCTGGGTGTTTGCTTGTCCCCAAGCATGATGGTGGATGGCGGTTGTGCATTGATCTGAGAGGCCTGAACAAGGTCACAGTGAAGTCCAAGTATCCCTTGCCACGGATTGATGAGCTGCTAGAGAGGACAGCTGGATCATCTTACTTCACCAAGTTTGACCTTAGACACGCGTTCTGGCAGATCAGGATAGCTACTGAGGACATTCCAAAAACTGCATTCTCCACACCCTGGGGTCAGTTCCAGTGGACTGTGATGCCCATGGGGGCCTCCAACAGCCCAGCTACTATGCAGATGTTTGTGAATGCTATCTTTGGCCATCTGACAGGGAACTCTCTGCCTCAGATCTCCCCTGATCTCAGGAATCCCAGGTTCAAAGACATTGCCCACCTGTGTGACCCTGCAAGACCCGTGTTCAGGACCTGCGTGGTGGCCTACATGGACGACATCCTGGTGCACTCAAAGACGTTCAAGGAGCATCTGGAGAACGTGGAGGAGGTCCTGAAGGTCATCCAGCACTACCACTTGTCTGTCAAGAGGTCTAAGGTGGAGTGGGGGCATGAAGTGGGGTTCCTAGGGTACAAGTTGAGTTCCTTGGGTATGACACCTGACAATGCTAAGATTGCTGCCATCCTTGAGTGGCCTGTGTTGCAGTCTGCACATGATGTCAAGTCCTTCCTGGGCATGGTGGGGTGGTACAGGCGTTTTATCCCTGACATGGCTGCCATCTCCACCCCCTTGCTTGAGTTAATCAAGAAGGATGTTCAGTTTGAGTGGACAGATAGGTGTCAGCAGGCCTTTGACCTGTTGAAGCAGAAGCTCACATCCACCCCTGTGCTAGTGGGTCCCAACCCAGATCTACCTTATCAGGTTAGGTCAGATGCCTCTCAAGGCGCCATAGGTGCTGTGCTGATGCAAGACCATGGCTATGGACCACAGCCAGTGGAGTACATGTCTAAAACCATGAGCTCAGCTGAACGTAACTACCCTGTACACGAGCAGGAGTTGCTGGGTTTAGTGGTAGCATGTCACAAGTGGGAGCATCTGTTGAAGGGAGCTCAGTTTTCTGTGGCTAGCAGTGCTACAGATGGGCTAGGGCAAGAGTCTATCACCCTGATGACTGACCACAGGCCCTTGGTGCACGTGCTAGAACAGAGTAGGATGAGTAAGAGGATGGCTGGGTGGATGGAGTACCTAGGGGGATTCTATCCTTTCTCTGTGCAGTATGTCCCAGGATCACAGAATGTGGTGCCAGACGCCCTCTCTAGAAGAAGGGATCTGATGGGACATTTCACGAGGATCTGGATATTTGTGCTGCCATGGTTTCTGTAGTAGAGTGTGGTGCTGTCACCAGGGCACAGGCAGCTAACCAGCAAACCTCCAAGCTGAGCCACCCCCTGTAGAGGCTAGCTTTAGTCACGAGATGCTCATTGACCAGGGCTTTGTCCCAGGGTCGACAGGCGTCCAGGGTGGGGGTCAGTCACTGCAGAGCAGTCTTAGGGAGGGTTCTGCTGGTAGCCAGCCCACTCTCACAACACAACCAAGCACAGAGAATCCTAGGAGGGGAAGGGACGGCCCAGGAAGTGGATACTGGAGCCAGGGATGCTGACCAAGTCTAGAGGATTGGCAGCTGAGATCAAGGGGAAGTCACGTACACCTGTGGCTGATGTTCTGTCATCCAAGCATCTAGTCACTAGTCACCTGCAGGAGGGTGAGGTGCTGCAGCTGCAGCCTTTAGGACCTGGCAAACAGCTAGTCCTGCCTAACCCTATGAGTATAGCCCTGCTGGACGTGATTAAGGCCTTCACTAAAACTGAGGACCTGGCCACTAAGGCCATTCAGGAAGGAAGCTTTGGTAACAGGCCTGTGGAGTACTGGGAGGGAGTCCTGTATGTCCACACCCAGGATGCAGATCATGTAGTGACCAGGAAGGTCTATGTGCCAGAAATGGCCATTCCCACTGTGTTGCATTGCTTCCATGACGACGTGACTGCGTGTCATCCTGGGTATGCTAAGCTTCTCCATGAAGTACAAGAGAGGTTTTGGTGGCCTGGCATGTTTCGTGATATCAAAGCCTATGTGGCTTCCTGTGACTCATGCCAAAGGAATAAGGTTAGGACTCAGGCAGTGCCTATCTTTCCTATGGCCATGCCTATTCCCCTTCGACCCTGGATCAGTGTGACCATGGACTTCATTTGTGGCTTGCCTGTTTCTGATGCTGGCAATGACAGGATACTAGTGGTGATGGACAGGCTGTCTAGAATGTGCCACCTCATCCCCTGCAATGCCCATCTCACAGCTGCCCAGTGTGTAGAGTTGTTCATGAAGGAGGTGTACAGATTGCATGGCATGCCACGTGTAATCATCACTGACCAGGATCCCTTGTGGATGTCTGGGTTTTGGAAGTCCTTCTTTGACATCCTAGACACTAAGTTGGCCTTTGGAGTAGCATACAGGTGTGCCAGCACGGGGGCTGTGGAGAGGCTGAACCGTATTGTACGGGAATGCCAGAAGCACTATTGTACCCATGATAACAAGGAATGGGACAAGAAACTTCCCTTCATAGAGTTTGCCATCAACAACTCACCCCTGGCTCCTCACCAAATGTCTCCATTTGTCATTTGCCATGGCCAGTGCCCCTTGACTCCATTTGACCTGGAGTTACCTGATAGGGATGCTGAAGGCCCCTTCAGAAGACGCCTAACCTCTGTCCACCAGTTGATTGCATCCTTCCAGGAAGCTCACAGTATGGTGGCTGCTCAGATGTTGCATGCACAGGACAAGTATTTAAACAATGCTTGGCAACAGATGTTGGCTACACACACCTTTGTGGCTCCTGGTGACCTGGTGCTCTTGGAGGCTAATCGTGTGCTACCTGAAAAGGAGCAATGCAGGAAACTGCAACCCTTGTGGTTGGGACCTTACCCTGTCCTGGACACCTTCCACTATGGGACTGTAGTTCAAGTCCAGGTGCCTTCCCACTGGAGGCTTAAGACTAACGTGTTTCACCTGGCCCAGCTCAAACTGTATAAACGCAATACCTTGCAGGGACGCCTTTCTGCTCCATTACCATTTGAGCTGGATACTGAGGGGGAGAGGATATATGAAGTGGAGCAGCTGGTGGCTCACAGAGTCAAAGGAAAGGGTAGGACCAAGCAGCTGCAGTTTAAGGTGCACTGGAAAGGAGAGTTAGAGTCTACTGCCACATGGCTGTGGTTGTCTGACTTGACTCACTGCCATGAGGTGGTCCAGGAGTATTGCCAAAGAAGGGGCTCACTCTTCCTTCTTGGTATACTGAGTTGGTGAAAACCACTGCTCCCCTTCCTATATCTCAGGACTAACGAATGGTTTCTTCGTGCATGCTGTGTGGTCCCAGATGGAGGAGGAGTTCACGTACCCCAACTTGGGCCTGGGCGCCACCACGGAGGAAGGGGTCACGGGTATGCATCCAGACCCCAACCCCATGAGTTATGTGGAATCCCTGTTTGACAGTATTGTCAGGCGTGACCTTAGGAGGGGTCAGCAGATGGATACCATTAACAAGCTCTTGCATTCAGTGATCTCCAAGCAGGATAAGCTACAGGAGCTTCTTCAGGGGTTGTCCTTGTCCCAGCCCCAGATGGGGAGTGGTGTTAACATAGCTCTCAGCTCCAGCAGCACTCCCATCATTCAGATTCCTCGTCATGTGGTACCTGTCAAGAATGTGGTGGCCTATGTGGATCACAGGAAGTGCACGGGACCTTGTGAGCATTGTGAGACGCTGGCCAAGGCAGTGGCTGCCCTTAACAGGGAGGAGGGGGAAGTGAGCCCTGAGGGTTATGTGGAGGAGGTCTTGTCTCAGTTGCACACCAGCCTGTATGAGATTGGCTCTCCTTTTGTGGGCCACCTGTTGCACAGGATGTTTGCCTTGACTCCAGGACCTGAGATTGACATGAGACCTGCAGAGGGGCAGGATATGTTGACCACCTTGCCTGAGGCTTTGAAAGGAGCCTTCATGCAGTTCCAGCCAGTGAGCATGGGTGAGGCCTCCTACATGGAGTTGTTGGAGTTTTCAGTCAGCAGGGAGACTTTGACTTGGCTCCTTCTTCTTCCAGCTCGGTCAAGGGGTGCTTCCCTTTGGAGACATCCAACCTTTTCTGCAGCCCAGGGTTGCCTAAGTACACCATGGAGCTCAAGGTTCGTCTGACCCCATTGAGGGTGTTGGTGCCTTTGATAGGTGCTAAGTGGTCAGTGGTCAAGACCTTTCTCCAGTTCTGGTGGGCGTACAGGTCATGGGTGAGCAGGCACAAGACGTCTTCTACTTGGGTGATGGATCCTGAGAGCCAGTCTGTGGTGCTTCTCTCCTACCCAGGGACATGCCTGCGTTATGTTGCCCAGATGGCAGCAGGGGCTGCAGAGACGTGCATGGTGCTGCAGGTCAGCAGGAACTGGCCAGACTTGGTTCACATGGTGGAGCAGTTTCCCTTGTTTGGGACCAGGGCAAGGATGGTGTGAATGGGGATTGGTATAGCCTGTGAAGAACAGAGCTGTGCAGGAAGAGGATGGGGAAGGATGGGGGAAGAGCATGGAAGGTGCTTTGGATTGTGGTGTGAGGGGGGGATTCCAGGATGGATGATGGGGGGGGGCTCCAGTCCAGTTCTGATGTTCCAGTCCAGAGTTCCAGGTTCCAGGATGCTGAATGGAAGACCTTGTATTATGAGATGTGTTTATCTGGCTTTATAGTAGATAAGGTAGTGACTTGTTTGCTGTAGAGACCTGTGACTAGATGTTTATGAGATAGGAGGCCCTGTTTCAGGGATGTAAAAACCCATCTGCTTTTCCCAAGAGATGGTGGATTTCTGTTCAATGTTCCTCTGCCTTCAAGAGTTGGCTATTGGACCTGGGAGGTCCAGTTTTGAGGGGGAGATATGTAACAAGCAAAAATGACTTTGTTGTTACATCCTTTGTTTTGTGAATGTTTGGCTTTTATTCGAGGACTTTTGGATCAGTATTGAGAAAGTTATGAGGTTTCTAAGACGACGGTACTTGGAGCTGATACTTTGTCAGCCAACTGATAGGAACCCTCATTGGTCGTGGCCTGATCCACGTAGGGTTGTAGTTTGTTGGCTGATACTACTGATAGGAGCCCTCATTGGTCGTGGCCTGATCCACGTGGGGTTGTAGTTTGTTAGTTGGTACTATTGAGTCTTAAATGCTCCTTTGGGACTTCAGTGCTCACGACAGATTTAGGATCTCATGGAAAGATTCTGCCAGGCTGTGTGTGGTGTTGTTCTGTTTTGTGTGACTAGGATGGATACGAAGATCTTGTATAGGATTCCATGGTTCTGATTGGTTCTCTTCAGGCTAAGGTTGGAGCAAGTTCGACAAGCACGTCGATATCAAGGACGTGGGGTCGCCATTGTTGCTACGTTGGTTTTGATTCACCATGGTATAATAAAGCTTGTCTTTGTTGTCCATTCATAAGAGCCCCTTGGCTATAGACGTCCTTCAGTTCCACAGAGGTCGTCTATACACGAGCTTGTCTTTGTGTCTACAAGGGGTTGTGATTCCCTAAATCACGTGCTGTGGAATTTCCATCTCAACGTTGCTCGGATACTTGAAGTTCTGCAACTCAAGAAAGCAACCCAGGTAAAAGATCTTTCATATTGGACTGTGGATGATGTTGATGATCATTTTTTAGTCGTTACACGAACGGATAAGAAAAATTACCCATTTACCCTAGGATTTACCCGGACAATCATTGCCGCCCTCCAGTGAGGCGCCAGGGCCCGGGCCGGCAGCAGCTCGGCAGCACCCCCGCGTTCGTGCCGGGTCCTGGGCCGCTCACGGCCGGCCTACGCGGGCAAGACGTGGCAACACTAGCCAGCAGCTTGCCCTGACTGACGCCTGCTTGTGAGTGGATTAACTGGATTAACCTTGGATTAACGCCATAAATTTCCGCGGTCGCCAGTTGCCAGCGAATCCTAAGATCTGTGTACGGTATCAAATATTCCGTTCCATGCCGTTCGCGTTCAGCTCGGTAAAAGACTGTAAAAGATTCTCCGGCCAACCTCTGGCACGCTTCCTCCGGCACGTGGGCTTTCCCAAGCCGCTTGCCAGTTGCCACGGGTACATTACTCCCTGGTGATCCATGCCATGTAATAAACTCGGGTCCTAACGGGTATGACCTTAACAAAAGTGCAAGAACGCGAGGACACCGATTTTCCAACATATTCGGAGCACGGTCGATATGACCATCGATGTCGTTTATGCAGTCCATGCAGTCGGGGGGAAAAAAAAAGTCACAAACCATTGCAGTTGACGTGATGCGGCATGTTAGCGAATAGGCAGCGCGGGTCTGAGAAATGATGGTGTGAATTGGGGTATCTGTTCCGTCCAATCGCCGGTCTCGGGAACAGCACTAATGAAACAAGTTTTCTGGATTCGAGATGCAGAACGAGGGATATATTGCTGTGGAGAATATAATACAGTGGCAAGGCATCAGCATATAAAACCGAATGAAACTGCACGGAGTGCCGATTAATTTTTGCCAACCACGCTATGCCATGTAGTTCAGCTGTCCAGAAAACTAGCCACTGTTTTGGTACGGCATGGCGTTGAAACTTACCTGCTTTGTATTAAATAGGGGAGATTTCATGGAGTTTTAGCCAGGTTACACATGGCGTTGGGGTGCTTAGTTGGGGAGCGGCCCCCAAGTCTAATAAGCGCCATCCGCGCCGGTGATCTTCAGAAGATTTATCGGCTGCTTCGAAGCGGTTTTGATCCAAATGTTGTTGATAAGGTACGACATAGCTGCGCGCTTCTGCAATGGCCTTACTTCCGATGGCAAAGTATTCTGGGAGGCTACGAAATGTCCTTACTTCTGGCCTCTGCGTGTCTAGGATCGTGGTCCTATTTGGCTGAGCGCATGTGCGTGGAATTTTGCTATTTGTTCGAGGGGTGCGGCGTCCCGGGGTTTCGCTGGGATTGGGGATTATGTGGCGTTGGGGGTTACGTGTGCATGTATGGCGTGCATGTCTGTGGTGTGCTGTTCGGAAGGAGAAGCTTGTCGTATCGACATGGTAGGCTGTGTGGCTGCGTGGCGTGGGAAGGGGCCCACGTGCGCAACCTGCCACTGCCTTCTTGAGTGTTTGTCTGGTTATCTTGATGCTTCCATCCTTGTGCTGTTGTCCCTCCTCTTATCCCCCTCCCCTCTGCTCTTCTCCCTCTGCTTCCCTTCAATGTTTTCACACACACACAAAGGCGCCAATGTATCTCCTCTACCTTGCCGTTGCCTTTCTTTACTGGTAACCACCAAACTGCATCCCTGCGGCCAGTCTGCCTTCCTTTTGTTGGAACTTGGGATTGCAGCACGCCCCTTTGCTGGACGTGTTTGGCGAGTTACCACTTGCTTGCCTTTTCCTCCGCGTATGCTTGCCGCCGCACCACAGGATGGCAACGTGACCCGCACTGTATAAGCGTTTCATGGCTTACCCCTGCTTGTCACTTGTGGCCTCTCATGCTTGTCACCGTCACACGCATGTAGTTTTCTGTAGTAGTTCGATGACTCACCCCTCGCTTGCCTTCTGTCTCCTCTAATGCTTGCCATCACAGGAGGGCAACACGCAGCTCCAGTATACTAGTCACTAGTTTGGTGGCTTACTCTTTGCTTGGCTCTCCTCACCGCTAATGCTTTCCGCTGCGCCACCACAGGACGGCAACACGCCGCTCCACGTGGCGGCACTGAACGACCACCCTGAGATTGTGCGCGTGTTGCTCGTGCACGGGGCGCGAGTGAGGAAGAATGAGGTGCGTGATGCAGGTTGAAGAGGCATGTGAGGAAGGAGATGCGTGAGGCAAGGTAGCGTGCATGGCGGTCGGTGAGTACAGTACCTGCAGGTAGGACAATACCTGCTGATGGGCACGCGGCACGCGTGAGGAGCAATGAGTGGGTGATGGAGATTGATGAGGTGCCAAGGGGATGCCATAGGAGTTGCATGGCAGGCGATGGGAGGTGCTGTGCACGTGGTGTTGTTGTTTGTTGTGCGTGGGGGAGAACCTCGTAAGCGAAGAAACCGCGTGGACGAAGGGTATCCTACGTGTCTGGTTCACGTATCTCCAGGGCACAGTTTGCAAGGGCTCAGGAAATGGGACAAGACCGGTGGAGGGACCCCCCTCGTTGCTGGTCAGACGCATGGTGACAAATTAGATCAGATGGCGATCAACAGATCACTTGATAACTTGTCCTTGACTCTGTACGGGTAACCCGCTTTCCTTTCCTGCCCAGGTCTGACCGGGAAGGCAAGATGAAGGATGGGTAACCCGGGGTGGTGAATAGGTTGGACGGTAAACAGGAGGAGCTGTGCAGGTATATGATTCTGTCTGTACCCTCCTTGAGCGCGGGCCAGCTGGCTCAAATGTTCCTCCTCCACCGGTGGGGAGATCTCAGTCCGTGTTGACTGTGTGGTAGTACAATGACTTCAATTCTCATCATCCAAGGAGATCCGGGAATGTTTGCCTTCTACATCCCTGTAGCGGGGACTTGTCCTTTTGCTGATCAGATCGCTGTGCTGGCCCTTTCGGGTTCAGCCTCTTACGGCCCCTATGTTTTCTTGATGCTCAGGCTGTACCCCTATTTCTTTTGCTGAATAAGTGGTTCCCGCTGCGCAAGCTCGTGTGTGCCCGTTGCTTTCCTGCCGCTGCCTCCTTTCTCGTTTTTCTTTCGAAGGATGCCCGTGCCTGTGGCCCCATCTCTCGTGCTGCTATGGTTGCCACGCCAAAGCGTTTTCTACACGGGAACGTATTCGGTGTCCGATCGTGTCTTGTTGTGGCAAAGCAACCCCCGTGCTACAGGCTAGAGTTAGTGCCCCACCTGTTAAGGTCGCCACTGGTTTGTTAGTGTCGCACCCCACCCCACGCCGCCCCGCATCTCACCTTCCCGCCACACCGCCCCCTTCCCATGATATAGCTTTGAAAGGGGCTTGGTTTGTGAAAATGTTTCTAGTGCCATAGCGCCCCATGCCCCCTTGTTCCCCTTGGCAAGGCAAATCACTCTGGTCCAGGATTCAACCAACCTCCCAGCTGCCCTCTGGCCCACGCCTCGTGCTCCCCCCTGCAGGACGGCAAGCTTCCTGCGGAGCTCACCACTGACGAGCGCGTGCGCATGCTGCTCGAGTTTGGCTTCCCCGCGCACATGGTACGCGGGGTCCCTTCCATGTACAGCCGCCGTGTCTGCTGGTGTCGTGAGCTGCCAGCCTATAGTATGCGTCTCCTAGTCACCCGCATCCAGCGGTAGCTGTATTCTCCCATCTAGTTACATACTTGCGCATGCTGCTCCATGTTCAGAAAGCCGCGTCGCCTAGTATAGTACGCTGCCATATAGTATGCTGTCGAATGCGTAGTGGTGGGATAGATGACTGCGTAACTGCGAGATGCTGGTGTCAGAGTGTGGCTTTCCCGCACCTGTAGATGGGCGGGGTAGATGGGGCCTACTTACGGGATAGTGCCAAGCCATGGTATGTGTATATTCATCCATGATCAAGCACCTTTAGTAGGGCGCTTGTTTTCAAGCCTTGTGTGCCATGGATAGTACATTTGTGTTTACGTGCCACAAAGTATAGTGTCCTCCATACAATCTGGTCTTATGATAAGCTCGCCGCATTCTATTGGTTGGACTATCTGATGAAGTACTATCTAAGCATAGGATCGTAGCAGAGAGTGATAATAGTTTGAGTACGCAGTAAAAATTGTTGTCAGGGTACTCAGTGATGAAGGGCCATGAGCCCGCTCACTGCCCACCATCACCGTTGCATGCCCTGCTTCCTCCTGTGTGCGCGTGCGCCAGCTCACCACGTCCATGCCCAACCCATATTTGCTCACACTGCCCACCACTCTCTGTGCCTGTCCTGCTCCCCCCCCCCCCCCCCCGGGTGCGTGCGCCAGCTCACCACCTCCATGTCAAAGCTGACGCTCCATGAAGCGGCACTGCAAGGGGCCGCCGACACGGTGCGACAACTGCTGGACCACCAGGGGGCGAGCGTCAATGCGCGCGACTCGGTAAGTGGCACCGGGGGGGAGGGGGTCCATGGCCTTGTGTGGGCTGGTACCGTGGTATGGAATTAGGTAAATTTTATACTAGTGCACTACTCATGGTGCCGCATTTATACTAGTGCACTGCTCATGGTGCCGCATTTATATTAGTAAACTGCTCATGGCGCCGCATTTATATTAGTGCACTGCTCATGGTGCCGCATTTATACTAGTGCACTGCTCATGGTGCAGCAAATGCTGGGACAGGGAAAGAAAGTGCGCGGGTCGGCATTTTCATCTGTACGTTTGTTCGTTTGTGCATGCGTGCTGTCTGGTTTTTGTTTGAGGGCATTTTGTAATTTTGTGTCTGCGTCAGGAGGCAGCCAGGAAGCCCGTCTGGAGCAGTACGTAGTATGGTCCAAACAGTAGTTTGTGTGGTTCAAACAGTAATTAGTATGGTCCAGACAGTGATTAGTACGGTTCAAACAGTAATTAGTATGGTCCAAACAGTAATGGGTACGGTTCAAACAGTTATTAGTACGGTTCAAATAGTAATTAGTATGGTCCAAACAGTAATTAGCATGGTCCAAACAGTAATTAGTATGGTCAAAAGGAACAGTAATTAGTATGGTCCAGAAAGATGTCAGTGTGTTGTGACCAACACTTCAGATGGGCTGCCTTACGAGAAAGTAGTTTAGACACAACCCTCGGTCCGGCTGTCACATTGATAACCCTCGTGGTCCTTTTGGCCATGGCCCTTACCCGTGTCCCGCGTGCAGGTCATAGTGCTGAACAAGCCCATGGGATACCATATCTATCTATCTATGGGATACCATATCTATCTATCTATGGGATACCATATCTATCTATCTATGGGATACCATATCTATCATGGGATACCATATCCTATCATCTATTGGATACCATATCTATCATGGGATACCATATCCTATCATCTATTGGATACCATATCTATCATGGGATACCATATCCTATCATCTATTGGATACCATATCTATCATGGGATACCATATCCTATCATCTATTGGATACCATATCTATCATGGGATACCATATCTATCTTTAACCGCTTGGTAGCGATGGCTTTTCGCAAAAGATATACTACTATACCAGGTGGCAGCGATGTCAACTTTTTGGCTTCCAGGCTATTGCATCCTCTGGCTTCTCATTACCTTATTCTGTCAACCGCTTGATTTTTTATCTCTTTCGGATCTAAGATGTTATCTGGTAAAAAACTGGTAATGTTGTTCTCGGCGCCTCCTGTGTGTCACCAGAACGGTTATGTGGCCCTCCACTTTGCGGCCAAGGAAGGCCACCTGGAGGCGGTCAAGCGGCTGCTGGCGGCGGGGGCCAATGTGTCGGCCAAGGAGACGCTGGTAGGGAAGGGGTGATGGGGGCTAGTGGATAGTTTGGTTGGGTGCTGTTACCGCGTTGGATGGCCAACAGCAGCGCAAGGAGACGCTGGTACGAGATGGGTTGATGGATTTTTGCGGGTGGTTTTGGTGGGATGCTGTGTTGTTATGTCGGGTGGATTTGATGACGATGCTTGTGGGTATTATTTGACACGTGGGGCTGGCTTAACCAAAGACAAGCATCCTGTTTAGCTGTTGATCCGCATGCCTTTGGTGGAGACCATGGGCCATGGCATGTCTAAAGCGTTGCAAGGCAACCTCCCCAGTGTGTCATTGCTTGCCATTTAATGCCCATGGTCAAACGGCAAGTCCCGGCGCATGATGGCCCATGGTGGGCAGTGACCATGTTGTGCCACTGGAGTGGGTCCCATGCCCGAGTGGCAATGGTGGCCTTTCCTTCAAAAACTGCGAACCCTACCTCAGCAATGCCACACTAGCGCGTGTTAGAGCTCATCAGCAGACTTGGTTCTTTCCATCGCTGTGTCACTGTCAGCTAGTGTCACCTGGCGTGAATTATCGTGAATTATTTCACTTCTTTGAATATTTTTCCGCTTGCATCCGCGCAGCTGGGTCTCACTGCGCTGCACTGGGCGGCCGAGTATGGACACGAGGAGGTGGTGCGTGTGCTGCTGGAGAACAAGGCGGATGTGAAGTGCCGTGACCTGGTGGGTGCAATGACAGCCACTGTGCCTTGCATCATCATGGGATGCGTTGTCACATAGCTTCACTAGTTAGTAGTTAGTTTAGTTAGTAACGTTAGTTTACTTTGCTTTAGTAGTTAAGTTTAGTTTGCTTCAGTGGGTTTTCATGCGCCTCACTCCGGCATTTTGCCGGTAATGGACATGCCGCAGCTACAGCAATTGAGAGCTTTTGATGCTCCTAGTGGAGGCCTGTGTTGTAGCCTTGTGCGTCAGATACTCAGACATTCTTATTTAATCATATTGTCCTGGTTGGTCCATCAGGGATGCACCTACAATCGTTATTTCGCGTAACAGCTACCACTGTCACAACCTTCTCGAATTGGCTTTGCTAATCCAGCAAGCACGAAGTCTTCCTGCACCCCCACAACTGCCTGGGGCCCTGGCTACAGCGAGCTGGGAGGGGATGGTGACGTTATGTCTGGTCTTCCACTCACCTCATTTTGAAAGTTGTTGGTCATTACACGTTTGTGTCTTGCGTGCCGTGGCCTTGTGCTGTCTTGGTTGTCCTTCGTACGTTTTTTTTCATGTGGCTCTAGAACATTTTTTTTTTCACTCACCTCATTTGTGCCGCGTCGCATTCTTGTGGAGCCGCTTCCCCGGCTGTTCCCCCCCTCCAGAATGGCTCCATCCCGCTGCATCAAGCGGCATACAACAACCACCTGCGGACGGCGGAAATACTGCTGGAGGCCGGCAGTGATGTCAACACGGGCACCAAGAAGGTGAGTCAGGCAGATGCTAGTACAAGTCACCAAGAGGGGATTGGGCAGTTGGTAGCAGTGGGCAGTACTCTACCCACCACAATCCGCCCACTACTGCCTACCCATCACCCGCCACGGACCATGTTTCACCCACGCATGCCCACCCATCACCCACCAATTGACGAAGGCATGCTTACCCATCACGCACCAATTGACTTAGGCATTCGCTCATTACCCACCAATTGACCATCGTCCATCAAGGCCTGCCCACCTGCCACCCACTGCTGACCATCTCTTTAAAAGAAAAAACATTGCCTGCCCACCCGCCACCTGTCACTACCCACCCGCCACCTGTCCCCCCCAGCTGCGCGACACACCGCTCCACTGGGTGGCGGAACACGGCGATGTGGCGATGGCGCAGCTGCTGATATCGCATCGTGCCAACGTGAACGCCCGGAACAAGGTATGTGCAGAGGGGAGCGTTGCCCGCCATACGTGGTTTGCCACCATAGGTGGTTTGCCGCCATGCGTGGTTTGCAGTAAGGCAGGGCAGGGCAAGCTTTCCTCCATGTTTCAACCAGGCAGACCGCGGCTGGGTAAGAAGGCGACAAGTCCGAGTCGGGGTTTTTTTAATTGGAGCTGACTGTAGTTGTGAATGAGATATGCCAAAGTGTCGTAACTGTGGATAAGATGCTAGGGCCTTTCCACCCTTGTCTAAAAAGAAAATGGAAATCCGGGGTGTTTCAACGGAAACGCGGCCACATTTGCAACTAGCAAGCACCGGCCCATTTTTGTTTAATGACCACGGTCTAGGTGAAAATGGCGTGATTTTTGAAAAAAAAAACTTCACCAAGTATCGCCCTGCCTCCTCCCCCACCATGATGCTAGCAGCATCGTCTAGTTGGAAAATTCCGCAGTCTGTGGCGCAGCGGCAGCAACTCTACGTTATTTGAGTTAGTGGTACCGTACTTGCACTAATGATTCCGTACAGGATTAGTGGTACTACTTATTCTGTACGGGAAAGTGGCAGTACTAATTCTGTAAGGGATAGTGGCACTATGATGTCCGTACTGGATAGTGGCCGCACCGGTTCAGTGGCAGAATTTCCAGCTCAGTGAATGTGTGATCGGATCCATGACTAGCTCCTCTTCGGAGGTCGATATTCCAATAATGTTCAGGGTGGGCCGTACTGCGCGCCGACCCCGACCCCATCCAGCTGGGCCTCTGTGTTACTCGTCGACGGAGCTAGACGAAGTCAGCTGTGCAGGGGCCCTTCATGAAGTAGCAGTCATCATAAATTCTTTCATGCAGTAGTTATAGGATCTCCAGGCCTCAGGATGTCTGAACAAAATTTGACTACCTCCTTTGTGCATTAGCTTGTCAGCAACGTTGCTTCAAGGTGACCCCCTAGAAGCCGTAGAATGTGCGTGAGGGCTGTGGCAATAGACATGCTTGTGCATTCGGCAACCTGGACATGCAGTGTGCGTGCTATTAATCGCCGGGAGACCGCTCGCCGTGTCTGTCCTGAGACCGCGTGCCGTGTCTGTCCTGAGATTGCTCGCCGTGTTTGTCCTGAGACCGCTCGCCGTGTCTGTCCTGAGATTGCTCGCTGTGTCTGTCCTGAGACCGCTCGCCGTGTCTGTCCTGAGATTGCTCGCCGTGTTTGTCCTGAGACCGCTCGCCGTGTTTGTCCTGAGATTGCTCGCCGTGTCTGTCCTGAGATTGCTCGCCGTGTCTGTCCTGAGACCGCGTGCCGTGTCTGCCCTGAGACCGCTCGCCGTGTCTGTCCTGAGATAGCTTGGCGCTGCGTCCACTTGTTCATCCTTTGACGATTTTATGGGCAAACAGTTTGTGCAAAGGTATGTGTGTGTCTTTTGGTAGGTGTTGTTGCCCTAGCAGGGGGACTTCCCAAAGGGATGCTCTCAAAAGGTGCTGGATCTCAAAGGTGCTGGCGGCGGTCTTATGCATGCTTGTTGAATATCTTGCATGCGTGCATGGAACGTGGCGTGGGGATTCTCTCGCCTGGGCATCACATCATTCTCTTGCCTGGGGATTCTCTTGCCTGGGCACAACATCCTTACATGGACCAGGGTAAGATTACAAGGATTCAGAAGTAACGAGGCTTTGCGAGAAATGTTGTCTGTGGTGTGTTTGCACCCCCACTTGGTGCCGTGGCCTTGCTGCCACTGTGCCTGCGACCCACGTGGGTGGCAACTATGTCGGGGGCTTTGCGTGGGGTTGTGTGTGGCATGTTCACCAGTTCAACTGCACGCCCCTCCACCGCGCGGCGCTTCGGGGAGACCCTGCGATGATCCAGCTGCTGTTGGAGCACAGCGCCGACATGCACTGCAAGACCAAGGTGGGATGACCACGAATATGGCCTCCCAGGTAGACTCACATGCACCGCACGACCAAGATGGGTGATGAGAGAGCATGGGGCGCATGCACCACCAGACCAAGGCCAAGGCCTGGTTTTAGATCACCGCACGCACTTGTGCTAGAGTGAGGTACAGAGAATTTTACACTGTCACGGTATTTGCCACCTCGGGTTTCTGCTCCTGGCCCGAGACAGCTCGCTTGAAAAGAAAGGAGGGCATTTTTTATTGATGTCCGTATCCATTTAGGAAACATGTTCAAGGTAGAGCAGGTGGCGTTTTCTATTCATGTCTGTACCGTACAGGAAGCATCTCCAAGGTAGAACAGGTGTGTGCCAGGGGGCTGGCATGGGACATCCACGACAAGCAGGCCAGTTGATTACTCCGAACATGACATGCCACGCACGGGCTACACCTCCTTGGTTGACTCTCACTTTCCCAATTGCATAGCCAGCTGTGGAATAATTAGACCCAGTGACTTAAACTAAGACATGGTTATAATCCAATTCTGGCGTTTCCCAGGAGGGCTACGCCTACGCCTACCTGGGGCGCTGACGCCCGCTTCTTAGCCCTCATGCCTTTCTGCGCATCAAAATAGGTGCGCGCATCAAAACGATGAAATGTTCTAAAAACGTCAAAATGTAACTCCGGGTTACCGCGGGAGGGTCGTGCCACATGCCACCTTGGGCGTTGAAACCCACGCCACATGCCACCTTGGGCGTTGAAACCCACGCCACATGCCACCTTGGGCATTGAAACCCACTTTTCCTTCACTCTCTGTATGTATCATCGGACTGAGATGATATGAGAATGCAAATTCTTGCGCGCCGCAGGACGGCTACACGGCGCTGCACGAGGCGGCGATGAAGGGCCACGCGGATGCGGTGTCCGCACTGGTCAACCGGGGCGCGCAAGTAGACGAACGGGCCAAGGTGGGCGGGGACATGGGCATGGGATCCCTGCGTTTCTGGTTTGGTCAACTTGATGGGTTGAACAGGCAGGAGGACGCTGGCACACCATGCGATGAAATGCTGCGACATTTCAGCCCCTATTTGCAGAGGGGGGCAATTTATTTCACGTTGCCTGGCGAGGAAAATTTGAAAATATGACTGAGGTTGGGGGAGTCGCCATGCAAATTACAAACATGGGGATAATTTTGCTAGGGCTGTGAAAAGCGACCCCGTTGTAGGCTCCTTGTTTACTAGAAAATCTCCAGATTTCGGATGCCAGATGCCAGACTCTGTTTCCGCCCGCGTGGCCTCCCGTGTGGCCTCTCGTTGTGCCACAGCGTGCTTGTTGTGCCACCGCATGGCTTGTTGTGCCACCGCATGGCTTGTTGTGCCACCGCATGGCTTGTTGTGCCACCGCATGGCTTGTTGTGCCACCGCATGGCTTGTTGTGCCACCGCATGGCTTGTTGTGCCACCGCATGGCTTGTTGTGCCACCGCATGGCTTGTTGTGCCACCGCATGGCTTGTTGTGCCACCGCATGGCTTGTTGTGCCACCGCATGGCTTGTTGTGCCACCGCATGGCTTGTTGTGCCACCGCATGGCTTGTTGTGCCACCGCATGGCTTGTTGTGCCACAGCGTGCTTGTTGTGCCACCGCATGGCTTGTTGTGCCACCGCATGGCTTGTTGTGCCACCGCATGGCTTGTTGTGCCACAGCGTGCTTGTTGTGCCACCGCATGGCTTGTTGTGCCACCGCATGGCTTGTTGTGCCACCGCATGGCTTGTTGTGCCTACATGCGAGGAGCACTCGTCCCTCGTTATGTTCCAGGCCATGGTATCCCCGGGCTGGGCAGCAACTCAACACGCAGACCTCCCCCTTCCCCTGCTACACAGTCTCCTTTGCCCTCTCTCGTTTCCATGCTCCCTCTTTCTGTATCTGACCGTGCCGTCTGGCAAAATAGCAGCCAACACGGTGGAGCACTCAGCGCTCTCGCCCACCGGCTACCTTGCACCTTGTGCCCTGCGCTTTCTCTCGTTCCGGTTTCTTGTTGTTGAGTTTTCCTTTTGTTTTGTTTGTTTTCCTTCGTCTCTTTCCTATTCCTCTGTTCTTTCTTGCTCCTTCCCGTGCCGTCGTACAGCACGGCTACACGCCGCTCCACTCGGCGGCGGAGAATGGGCACACCAAGTGCATCAAGGTGCTGCTGCGGAACGGTGCCAAGGTCACCGCGCGCACCAAGGTGGGTGGGGGCAAGCAAGTACCACGGTGGGTGGGGTGAGGGAAGCACCACAGTGGGTAGGGCGTTGGAAGCAGTGTACACACAGGCGCTCGATTCGTGTAAGGCAACTTGCAGCTCATGCACGTGCCTGCTATCTAGAGCGATTGAAAGCTATCAAGAGCTGTCGAGAGCTGTCGACAGCTATTGGGAGCTGGTTGGGAGCACTTTACTTGTTTTGAGCTGTGCGGCATGACTTAGGACCTGCCAGTGAGTACTGGCAGCCAGTATCTGGATATCAGAGGTGGTCCCGACACTAGGGGCCAGAAGTGACTTTCATAGAAAGCCATTATGTAGTGACCATATCCCATTGGGAAATAGCGATCTGGTGTTAGTATCGGGGATGGTCCGTACTGTTGGTGTACATCTCCTTTTCTCCACACATCAAGATTTTCAACAAAGGGGAGAAACAGTGCGCAGCGGCCCATTCTTCTTAGAGCGGCGTGCGTGCGTGCGTGCGTGTGGGCATCCACCCTGGTTTCATCAGCCTCGTCCCGTCTTCTCACGCATCTAAGGGGTAATGAACCCTTCTTTTCTATGAGCTTTGTGTCCAGCCTCCTTGCACATCTGCGAAGGGCCAGGGTTGGACTCGCATCCCCGAGAGAGAAGAGGGCATTCATGGTTTGGAGGGTGAGCAGGGAGGGGCAGTCACCACAGGCTGCGTGTGCACTGCCAGGACAGGAATGGGTTCGCTGCTTTTGTGTCTTCCCTTGGAAAAAGCGAGATGCATTACGGGCGATGTTTTGGGCGTACCCAGCTCGCTTACCCTGACGTCAAGGGCCATCGCTTCCTGTCGGGAGCACGGTTGGCCTACGGCTACTACAAGATGGACCTTTTCTACTGTGAGGTGCTACTCTACGCTACGACCTACTTGGACATCATGCTCACGCTTAATGTGCGTTATAGAGACGGTGCAGATATTGACCGCCCGCCTGCACCTCCCAGGCTTGTACCTTGTCCACTCACCGCAGCCAGCCATGCAGCATACTCGGTCACCTGCACAGTGGGAGCCTAATTAGCGCTGGCAAGCTCAAGATGGTTTTGATTACTATCACTATCATCGCTCTTTTTGTTGTTAACGACGTATCCCCTGGTGGCCTCAATAAAAGTATCACCACTGATAGGCGCGTGCCACTAATAGGCACGTGCGCGCTGTGCTGCTCTTAAGGGGTCTGAGCCTGGCTTGGACATCCTTAACCACCGTAGCACGGGCGGCGATGGCCCTGGTTATCGCCTGTCCGACCTGATTTATGCGGATGATACCACCCTCGTTGAGCGACCCGAGCACATTCAGACATGGTTGGACTGTCTGAGCTTGGAGGCTCGGGCGGTGGGGCTGGACATTAGCGTCAAAACAGAGGCGATGGCGATTGGTATTACTGGTCGCCCGCCGCTCCCACGGCTGCTCGACGGGTCTGAGGTGTATTTCCGTGACCGCTGCAAACTGTTGGGGCGCATGCTCCCTGACACGGCTGACGATGTGGACACCCGCATCGGCCTGGCCTTGGCCAGGCTCCGCTCGCTCAAGGCCTGGGCCAGCCTCCGCCTACTGGCACTCGAATGACCTCGAGGACCGCAAGCTCGTGCTCTTCAAGTTCTTGGTCCTCACGGTGCTCACCTACGGGGCCGAGGCCTGAACGGCACAGTAACTAGGATGCTTCGACAGGTCCTGAACGTAGGGTGTTAAGCACAGGTCAGTCGAGTCTTTGTATATGGGTGTGCCTCGCATTTCCGATGAGATTAGGCAGCGTAGAATAGCATTCGTAGGACATCTTGCCTGAACCAGTCAGGTAGACATCGCCCTTGGTCTGGCCGGCCCCAGCCAGGGCAGCATATCCTGACATGGCCTGGCCCCAAGGACAAACCCAGGAGGGTTGGTAGACCAGCCATAAACTACACAGATCAGTTGCTGGCCGACCTCATGGTCCCAGCTCAGTTTGAACACCTCCCTCTCTCTAGCTTGGACTGTTATGCAGGATAAGGTGAGATGGCAGACCATTGTCCACACCAGCCCCTGTGGGCAAGCCCCCTCCCCTCATGAGGACGGGGCGCTTTGCTGAGTAGTGTAGCTAGGATGGCGGTAGATTAGATTAGAGTTAGCTTACTTAGTTTTCGCGGCTCCTTTCACCCCCACCCACCAGCAGTGGAATAAGTGCTACATGATCTCCCAACGGACTCATGTTATAATTTATTTTTTTAATTTTAATTTAATCACCACTAATGTGTCACCTCTGCGCTACGCTGGCGTCGTGCAGGAAGGGAAGACGCCCTACGCGCTAGCCAAGCACGAGGACGCCAAGAAAGTGTTGCGGGAGCCAGAAGCGACGCTGCCGCGCCTCAAGAGCATCCATGAAGACACGATCCACGAATAGCCGCTACATTACATAAAGAGATGATGACCATACGAGATTTTTCCTTGTGCAATGAAGGGCACCATCCATGAACGGTCGCTATAGCACATCGTGCTGAGATTATGGTCTCATGAGGATCAGTTCTGGTTGACCAGACGGCGCTGTCCCCGAATAGCCATTTCAGCACGTTATAGTATTCTGAGATGATGGCCACACAGACACCACTTTTAGTGGATCAGAGAGCAGTGTCCAAGAGTCGTCATATAGCTAATTACTATAGCGAGATGGTGGTGGTCACCAGTGCAGCGAAATGTACTGTCCACAAATAGTCACTGTAAATGGGATACAGTGACCACTCGCGTCGTTCCCCGTGCACGGGCGTTGTTGCCCCCGGATAGTCATGTGACTACCGTGTCAGGGCTCAGCCAACGGTCAGTCGTATGACTGCCCCGCTCATAATCATGTAACATGCAGCCCATGAACAGTCAGGTGACCTCAGCTGGTCATGAGACTTCCCGGTGCCCCTCTGGTTGGACTCCCATACGTGCTTGACCACTCTGGGAAGAGCATGGTCACTTATTGGCACAGTTGCCAGATGGGCTGGGACCAGAGCATCGTTCATGAGTTACCTAATGGGGGATACCCTCCACTGGTGGACCCGAGCATTCCTTCATCTGGTGCGTTGAGGAAGAGCGTCATTTACCAGCAGCAGCTAAGATGCGGCGTGATGGCTGAGAAAAAGAGTGCGGTCTGGTGCGATATCGATGAGGCGAATGCGTTCAGTACTAAGTATATGGCGTGACGGCACTCTGTCAACAATTGCGGGTCGCCATCCGCAGATAGTTGTCACGATGCTGGTCAAGGATCCTGTTTATGGTGCCAAGCTCGGGAAACGTAGTGCTGGTTCCTTGAGTGTAAATCTTGAAAAAGGGTGTACTGCTCGTATATTTTCCCCCTCTTAGCAGTCCTGAAGTCCGTTCTGGTTATGGTTACCGACCCGTCTCGTGATCATAAATCCTCAGGGAAATGAATGCATGGCATGGGGTGGGTGGATGAAGCTATCTAGTTCCTAGTTACAGGGTTGCGGGCACCACGGCCCGAATCGCTGTGCATGCCAAACTTGGTCACACGCGGAGCCCCCACTGATGGGGAGGGGTGGGGGGTATCCTTCATTAATTAAATAATTAGACACGTGTACCCGGTGGGGAGTCACGGAGTATCAACCCTGATGAATACATGGGTGGGCAAACAATCCTGCCGGTTGTATGTCTCTCGAATGCCTAAACTAACAAACCAAGGGACATGCCATGTAGCAGGGAGTGCGGCAAGCCCTAGCGGTCACGCCGGGCGTTCTTCCCGCGACGGGTGACGCGCTTCTTCCCCACTGGGGGGGGATCGATCACTGTCCTCTACCACCTGCATTGGCCCAGATCGAAGGCCTTGTTCTGCATCTTTCTCCACATCACGGAAAGCTAGGCATGAGCCCCTCATCTCCTCTACTAGCTGCTCCTTGAACCTGCAGGCAGCCCGGCTGGTCCGATCGATCGCTGGGCCAGTCCCACGTAAGGAGGTGCCTACCTGGCTGTGCGGTTCGCAGCCCGGCCTGCGGTTGGACCCCGAAACGTGTCTAGTTGGTTGATGCAAGCCAAGTGCCCGACTAGCTAGCTGTAATCTACGCTGTTTGATAGTGCTGGTGATAAGTGGCATATGCCCAAATACAAGTCTTCTTACGGATGTGCACTGCATGCATATGCGACTCTGAAAATTCATCTCAACATGTTGGTGGCAGCGCGCCGTCCAGCTTCTTCTCGAGTGCATCGGTGAGGGTCAACGTCTCGGCACCATATGTGAGCACCGGAAGAACCAGGACCTTGAAAAGGTCCCGCTTCTCATGCCTGCCCAAGGGCCACTGGCGCCCGAGCTGGCCCGAAATCAGTTGGCGGAGAGCATGCCAGGGGAGGGAGATGTGATGCTCGACATCCGCCGCGCTGCTGGGGAGCTAGGCAGGCTGTCCAGTAGCCTGACGCTGTGCCGGTAAGGGACGCGGGGGCCGTCAAGGAGGAAGAGGTCTGGCGGATTGTACGTTGAGACCAACCGCCAGGGCCTCTGTCTTCTTGCTGATCTCGAGTCCCACCTAACGCAGGCCTCAATGGCCAGGCAGTCAAGCCGGCCAGCTAGGTCTGTGTGCCGTCAAGGAGGGTGGTGTCATCGGCGTAAATAATATCCGCTATAGCATGATCAGCGTGTCAGCTAGCCCCACCGTGCCACCGCCGGTTGGCGACCAACACCCCGGGTTCCCAACGCGTCACGCGAGCAAAATGCTTGCGCGCCTGGATCATCACGCAGTTTGGACACAACAAGAATGAACAGGTATGTCGAGAGCACGCAGCCTTGCCACACTTCCTTTTGGAGGCCGGTCAAGCGGTTGCGCCGAGCAGGCTTCCCTCGGGAGCAATACACTTCTTCCCCACAGCATGCAGGGGGGTCGTTGTCTTATATTGCTTGGGCCCATTTGGCCTGGTTCTGCATCTTTTTCCAAATCACGAAGAGCCGTATCCCCCCGATATTCTCGATCAGTTGCTCTTTGAATGTGCGGGCCTTGCGGCGTCTAGCCTACATCATATAGTTAATAACCACCAGCCATAGCCTTAGCTTAGTCCTTGTACAGCCATGCTACATCCTGTCTATGATCAGACTACTTGCCCACGCTCAGGACTTGTTACGTTATGCCATGCTCACATGGGTCTTATTGCACCCACAGATTGCCGGATCGTTAGCGTGTCCGTTTTGCTAGCGTGCCCGAATGCAGCTGTGGCATGCCTTAGGCATGAAGGAGACTGGGGGTCTCTGCCCTTTCTCCTGTTGTGCACACACAGGTCCGATTAAAAGCACTTCGGTGCTCCGTGACTCCCCAACGGGAGCACGTGTTTAATTAATTAAGCAAACGCTCCTCCACGCAACGCAGCCTGGCGGCTGCGCTCGGCCCTGAAAATACGTCTGCAGCTCCGACTGCAGCTTCGCCCACCGGCCCAGAAGGCAGCGGCCCCACTAGCCAAGCTCTAGTGGCCAACCAGCCCCCCGGCCACCTCGCCCACAGCGTCGCCTGAACCCAAGCGCAGTCGCCCTGCCAAGCCGAGCTCGGAAGCGTTCGACTTTGACGCCAGCCAGCCCGGCTTAATTTTTTGACAAGCTCAACCACGACCTGATCCTGAGCTACGTGCTCTGGGGATCGCACGCCTCGCTTCGATCTTGAACTGTGCAAGCAACTCTTCCACCAGCTAGGGTCGCCTCATCAATGCTTTCCAGAGGCGCACCTACAACTTCGACCCCATCCTCACCCTCCGCCGCCCGGGCCACCTTCAGCAACGCGCCCTTTTCTCCCTCCTTGGACGCTCCATTGAGGAGCTTTGGCCCCCCAAGCCCCTCACCACCACCTTAACCGAATCCTACATCAGTCCGCTCACTCGTTAAGGAGGCCCTCGAGCAGCACGTGGCTCCCATCGCTGCAGATGTGGCGGCCATGGGCGGCACGCTGACTGCCGAGCTCCCCCTCCTCTCCGCCATCTCCACCGCCACCTCCACCCTAGCTCCTCGCCTCCTCCACCGCCACCACCCCCTCCTCCGCCGCCATCACCGCCCAGCTCCGCGACATCAACCAGCGCCTCAAGGACAATGCCATCGCCATCGAGGTCCTGCAAAACACCGCAGGCCTCACCGCCCAGGCGGTGAAGAACATTGCCGCCAAGCCGGGCGTCCCCAACATCTACTGCTCCAACCTAGGGCCATTGCTGGTACTTTTGACGTCATGAAAGCAGCGTTTTGGACTAGTGGAAGATGATGTTACAGCATAAAAAGTCCATTTTATCATGAATGAACATGGCCAACAACCCCAAGTGCCCCTAAATTTCTCAATATTTGTAGAGAAATGCTACTTCTCATAATTAAAACCTGCACAAATGCACAATTTGGGGCATGCATGTGAAAGTTTGAAGTACAAATTCACAATGAGGTTTTACATTTTTCAATTAATAATGGTATCTCATTCTTCAATCAATCAATTTGCAATCGTCCAAACAATTTATTCATTTCATACATGTCCGAATATGTTGAAAGAACACATGCAAGTGCTCAATCAGCGTGGACCCCCTTGGACGCGCCCCACCATATATACATTGGACACGTCACCCCAACTAAGTACTAAACTGCCCAAAGTCACGGTAACTGATCCAACTACTATGTACATCTGCATTTCTCCACGTTGCGGTGGGCAATTACGTGCAAAACGCGATTTCGTGCAAAGTCCTCGCCCATCATCGCTTGCCAGGTCGATATGAAGGAATGTTGTCCCAGCTGGCGCCTTCCTTCAGGAGAGTAACATGTTCTCTAGCGAACTTCAGAGGGAAACGAAACTTTTGCTCGCACTCATTACTCCAACCGAGGTCGTGCCCTTCATCAAACCATCTGAACACCACCTTCTCCCTCTCTTTGCCCAGGAGGGTGCCAAAGAGCGGAAAATCTTCCTTCTTGGGGTACTTGTGCTCCCAGTTTATGCACACCTCGTCTACCCATTTCGAACTCCAACCTCCGCGACTCAGTTTCGCGCCATCCATAAAGCGCATCCGGACGTCCGGCCGAACGTCCCTGATTCGGTTTTCGGCCGTCGCATCTCTGCCCTGACCACCACCCTTCTGCGGCTGTGCAGGTTCGTCGGCACCCTCCGTCTCCTGCCCCGCCCCTCGCCTGCCCCCTCCCCGACGTTTTGCCTTCTGCCCCTGCGCAGCCGCCGCCTCTGCCATCAACTCTTCGTACGTTTTTTCTGGCTGACCGCACGGTAAGGCTGGTGCGTGAGTTGGTGCGTTGGGTGGGAGCTCGTCCCCTCCCCCCCCCGGTTGTGCAACTGGTTCGCCGACCGCGGCCTGGCCAACAACACGGCCGGCCTCTCTGGACACAGTCCCAGACGCGGATCCACGGGGAAACCGAACTGGAGTTTCTTCTTCGCCTTTCCCTGCACGTAAGCACATGCCAATTAACATGAATACGGAAGGGTCGTGTGAGAAATCAATGAAGCCATGGACTGATGCAAAAAAACTTATGTAGAAATATATTAAGGGGACTCGCACGTCCAAAAGCCTGAAAAACAGACTTTAGTGAGTATCAGTTCCAATGCACATGGGAACCATCTAGTGATGATTGGGTACCATAAATATGATGTTTGGACATTCATACCACCACTTGTTGGGGGTACTACCCCCAACCACGCACCGGTGGCGAGCTAAAAATAGAAAAAGACGCTATTTATGAGATATTTTGCCCAAGACAAACCACTTGTCTAAATGACCTGCCCATACATTTCTGCAAAGTTCCCCCACTTTTTTAAAAGCTGGGCTATTTACATGGCCAAAATGGTCACATTTGTTTGAGTTATTAATTTTCCCGCAAAATGGGTACTTTTTTTAGCAAAAAAAAATAAATCAAATCATTAACACATCAGATTGGGTCATCCATACATTTTAAATTCCACTGAGTGGGGGGAAACACACTGCCAAAATTTGAGCTCATTCTGACAAGCGTAGCTCAAGTTATTGATTTTCCTGTGATGCCACCTGGGTAGACGCTAAAAGAGAATTGAGCTAGTGCTGAGCCAAAATGACATCTGTTTTGCTACCCTAGACACCCAAAAACATGCCCACTTTGATCACGGAGTGTGAGGAGGATGTCCGGAGCGTCATACGCCCCACCCCTCCATCGGCACAGCCAGCCTTGTGAGTCTACCCTTATCAACAAGGCTGGTAGGACGACACGCCTGAGCAGCATATGTCATGCCTATCTCAGGCTAATAATGTGCGATTTTGTGCCAACAACCAAGTTGTTCCACCCAACAACACATTAAAAACCCTGTTCCAAAATGCCCAACAAGCCGGACATGTGGAGGACCACACATGCAGTATATAAAGAGAAAATAAGCTGACTTTTTATCCAGCCAACCTGTGGCTAGCTGCTCTGGTTAGCATGACAAAGGCTATCATTTACTCAGTGGGAAAGGTGAAGAGACCATTGGAACAACCTACCTGACGCATGTGCCACCAAAGCATTGTGTCCCGCAAAATGCACACTGCCTCCTTTCTAACAAGGACGAGCCACTTTCTTTAGGAGACAGGTGCCAGCTCGTCAGTGTCTGGGGAAAATGATGCCGCTGCTTAGGAAGACCGCGTGAATTTCCTCGAACACAACTGTCTATAAAGCAAAAGAAATTTCAGAGAAGCATGTAAATAAAAGCATTACACCTTCCCGACAGGTTGTGGGCCACGCGCTGCAGCAAGCCAGCCACGTCACAGACGAACTTGCTAAAAAACATCCAGGAATCTAGCGATGCAGCGCCAGGACCCGCAAGTTCATGGCTGCATCTGGCCGGAAAGAAGGCAAAAAGCTTACGCTCAACGAGCTAAGAAAGCAGGAAAGCGCTATCTTAGGACGTTTAATACAAGAACGTACCATAACGGGCATTTATTCGTGCCCAGGCGCACAAGAAAGGCCACCCTTTCATGGAGAGGTCGGGCGCGCATCGCGCAGGCCTAATGTTATCTTACCGCAAAATGACGGGAAAGGTAAGGATAGCAGCGGGAATTTTTACGGCTTTAGAAACATCATTAAACTAGCTTCCATTAGGACCATCAAAACTGGCAACAATCGACAATCACACCTGCAGGCATCCATTATACTTTATTCATCCCGACAGAAATTCAGGCCGGACCCCCCCTGCCGATGGTAAAGAAAAAAAGCCCACGACATTATAGATCGCAACCATCCCACCATAAAGTAGAATCAGTAACTAATTTTCTCCAACAATCGAGCATTTTTTCTGCTTTCCGCGAGCCAGATTTGTCACGTTTCGTCTAAAAGCAGTCGCCATGGCCACTTCCGCAAGGGGTGCGCGCACCGTGCACCCACTTTTCACGGTACGGAGGGTACCGCGGAATTTTTTTGGCGCGGAAAAAATTCGCCGCGCCGAGTCCCCTTAAGGTACTTATAAAACTCGTTTATTGAAAATGAAATTTACCGGCCGAATGTACCGTTGGAGCGTGGAAGGGCATCCTTGGTCGATCGAAGATATCCGTCAATGCGGTCAACGGTGCGGTCGATGTCCCTGGCGGCGCCTCAACATCGACCACCTCAGTCGGGCGCATCAATCCGGCAAACGCCGGCCCTCCACCTGAGACTTTCGGCGGACCCTCCACGTTACGAGCCTCCAAAAACCTCTTCTGCAGTGGGGTGCTCGCAACAAAATCCGTGTCAGCCGACGGCTCCGGATCGTCATCCTCATTCAGCAGTATCGTGTTCGGGCATTGCTCCATCCCCGTCGAGCGGGGGGGCAAAGTCATCACAACCGTCCTTCCTGACGACGGTACGGGATCGTCACCCAGACCCAAAGAAACCGAGGCGAGGGCGGGGGTCCCCTCAACCGGGGGTCCCCATGAATCCTGACGAGGCCTCATTCCCATCTGTCGGACACTGTTACGCCCTGGCTCGACTCTATCCCAAACATCTCGCCTAACCTTACCTAAACTAGTGATGAGGCACCTACCTAGGAGTGAGGAGCTATATTGGCTATAAGACCTAGGACGCGACGACGCTGCTTCTCAATGCATTCCCTTATAATACGCCATATACCGAATAAAACCAGGGTACTACGAAGGAAACAATACTACACTGCCGTGACCCAAGCCTAAATGTGTTAACCCTTCAATTGTGTCAACTGGAACCACCAGAACGGACTGAGTATGGGCATCTTAGTAAGTATGAGAGTATCTAGCCAAATAACATTTTCTGGCCCACCCTTGGAACCAAGGATGCTTTTATATCAAATAACTTTGGGGTCATGTCATTGGTCACATATCTATGCCCCACAGCTGCTATAAATAGCACCCCCCCCAAGGGGGTACGGTGCAGATGGGGTTCAAGAGATATATAATGCAATATGGACCATTTCTCAAAATCTGCCGACCCTGGCCCTTTGAGGGGAGTTTAAGATAATCACAGGCATGCCATAGATGCATTCACAACATGATATGCCATAGAACTGCACAGGCTAGCTAGCATACAGCCCAAAATAGCTCAGACCGTTATAACGGGTGCAGTTATTTTGGGGTGTCTTGCTAGCACTACCGTACAGGCATTCAATTCCAACGTGGCAAAAAACATCATAGATGGCCACACATGGATTCCCAAACACGTTTCCAGCTTAAAAGTCACAACAGCATGCTATACAACAAGTATAAAGCTTGTGCCAAGGCCCCAAACCAAGCGTATAACGGGTTCACAAGGAGCTACATTATCAATGCATCCAACACACTATAAAGCAATTCCAATGATTGGCAATGATAGAAAAAACAAAAGAACTAACCTGGTTATGCTTCCATGCAAGCAGGCCCTGGCCATTCATGTTTCTTGCATGCATTATGGACGCACAAGCAGAAGGATAACTTGGGCCAGCAAACCAAGAAGCAATGCCTAGAGCTGGCCAGAAAACCACTTGTCTCGCTATGTCTGTGCAGGGAAAAGCACCCCGTTATCAAGCCCACCATGTTTAGAGACAATACCAAACGCTACTTCACTGGTTTCGTTGAAGCCTCAGCTAATAGCAATCAAATCTGGTCCAAAATCTGCGTGACATAGTGGTATTCCCCAACCATCACAAGCGAACGCGTACAAGCACTAAAGCAACAAAACGACAAGCAAAAACCATCGATTACATGTCTACAACTAGTTTATAAACGATAGGACGACTTGGTACTGTAATGTATAAACGCTAACATGTTAATACGTACCAGGTCGAAACCGCAGATTACCTGCTGTGCGGGAGCCATCACTCCCACCTCACGGACATAGCCTCGAACCTTTCCTGGCCGTCATCGCTAATAAAACATGTCAAGAATAACGTAACAAGTCTATCCACGCGCAAATATATGGACGTTTGCTGCCGAACAACAGGTAGCATACGCACTGTCACCGCCTGACCGCTGACAGGATCTGCCGCACCGATTAGAACCTAGAGACATACTTGCGCACATCCAGACGCTTCACGGCCAGAGATATAACCTTTACAACACTCAAGGATAATTACTACAAGATTTGAGTTCAAAATTCCAAGCCATGCTCTCGTACCAGTCATTTGCCTGCACCGCCATAGCCGCGGAAGTCAATTATTTTCATTCACGTCGGTCCCGATTGACCATGGTACCCCCCCAACTTTGATTGAGTGTATCTCCCTGGCCAGTTGTCCAAAGTACGGTCTGAATAGTGCCAGGCATAGCTTACGTCTAGATCTTTCGATCCCCCCAGGTTTGACCGTTGAATTATTTTTGGCGCGGCGCCTGGTTCTGCCACAAACTCAGTCCGTTAGAGTGGCGCGAGTTCAACTGGCGCCACGAAAACGGACTCAGTACAAATTAAGGGTTAATTCATTTAACACACGCCGAGTGCCATTCACGAAGGACAACTGCTGCATAAATGATCGCCGACAGGCGTGTATGCTCGGGCCGACATCGACCCTCGCCCACAGGACCAACGCACGTCCACAAGGTTCACACGCAGGATAAAAGGACCACTACTAAAGTACGCAGCGCGGCGCGACTGCACCGAACCACCATACTGTACAATTGCCACGTCACAAGGCCCGGTACCGACCGGCCAAAAGGTCCTTACTAAACGTAAGCCTAGGAAAGTCAGCGAACTGCTCCGGAATGGCTGAGGCAACAGTGACCTAATTTACGTCCGTAACAACAACAAAAGTTACGCGACGTAACACCTCCCCCCCCACAAAGGTAGGGAGCCCTCTCCCTACGCACGGGGAGGAAACCAAAGGGGTAGGAAAAACCTAATGCACCCAGCACACACCAACACAATCGATAGGCCATCCAAGATACAAAGCACCAATAGTTCACACGGTCTCCACCACCACGCCGGGTGGTGTAGGGTTAGCCAGCACCAAGCCTGGTGGGAGGTTCCCCTAACTGCCTGGAACGGAGTCCTTGCCGGGGGGGACGGCACTGGGCAGGACACACAGAGTAAACAAATCAGTACCAAGGACCAAGAACGACCAATCAACTGGCCAGAATATGAGGGCGACTCTATATACCGGAGGGACAACACCCTCAGGTCGGGCCTAAGGCCCTCTATCTAGTTGCCATCAGTCTGGTAAGTGCCACGCGAGGCCAGCAGAACATCCAGATACGCCTGGTAGTGGGCCACATCATCGGCCTTGTCATGCCTATCTACAGTGAGGAAAACATCGGCCCACACGCCATCAGGAAAAAGGCCCAGAAAGGCCCATTAATACCTATGCTGCGTAAGAACGACCTGGCCACGGGCCCACTCCATGAAGCCACAGGCAAAGAGGCATAGGAAAGGCTCTACCGCGATCAAACAGAGAGCCCGCAGGAGTAGGCGATGGTACCGGATCCGGGGACGCAAACCCGTAGGGAAGAACAGATCTATCAGAGGCTCCACGTTAGCCGGCCACAACCGGATGTGCCGAACCTCACGTGAGCGCCACCGACGAGCGCACTGTCGCGACCCGAACGTCTCTAGGTAGTCGCTAGCCCGAGGGGGAGGATGGCCACGGGAGTCCAGGCCCTGGCCCGGGAGGGGCGCTGGACGACGGGCATCCCACTCCAGGAGGGGCTGCAGGAGAATCGCGCCGTACGTAGCACCCGGCACCGTGCAGGAAACTCTACCGTAAGGGCATCTGAGGCCATAATGCCCAGAGGCGGAGGGTAAGCCCACTGGAAACCACCGTAGGTGTCCAAGTCATTGGGACGCCTAGCCTAGCGATACAGGACTCGCCGAACCAGGATCTCGCCCTGGAACACAGGATCAGCTAAAATAACCATATCGAAAGGAGGCCGATCAGTCAATGGGTAGGCCACGGTCCCGCGGCGCCCGACACACCTGGGAGAACCCGTAGGACATGGGCGAAATGGACAGCTCCGGAGCGACGCGCGGGAGGTCACACTGTCGGCACGCAAGCGCTAACATACCATATCCGGGAACGGGCGAATCTCGCGACTCCGGCGTAAAATGCACCACGGAGGGGGCACGTTCCCGGTCGCCCTGGGACAACTCCCATAGGGAGTCGGCAGCGCGGAGAGCGCGCTGATCAACACCGCTGGTCCTAACAACCGTGGCCAGCGAGCGAGGGGCCGAAGGAGTAGGAACCGAAACAGGGGTAGGATCCTGCACAGGCGCAGAGGGAGCCGGCACCGCATGAGGCCGCGACGGACCTGCAACCGCGGCTGACGACATGGCCTCCGCTGGAGGCGCACCCTCGGGCCGCATGTTGAAAATTGGGCCCGTAGGGACAGGCACCTTACAAAAAAAACTGACTGCCATCAAGACTCCAGTCCGGCACTGGAATCCTCTAAGGGGGGGCCCCACTCCCAGAGCCTGGGCAGCCCACTCGTGTCACCAAAGAAGCCCCGCAACGGCTGCGACGGAGCTTGGGAAGGCCCGGAAGCAGCGACGGCGGGCGAAATCGCCGCGGCAAAAGGCTCACACGGAGGCACAGGTAAGGCGACCGCAGGCGCGGAGGCAGCAGGAGGCGAAACCGCAGCGACCGAGGGCTCGCCCTGGGGCGCAGGCGAAGCCGCAGTCGCCGAGGCAACATGAGGGGTAGGCGAAGCAGCAGCAACAGGCGCCACACCAGGCGCAACGACAGCGGGCGACTGAGGCGCCAAGAATGCCCCGAATGCCGAGGCTAAGGACTGGATCTAGGCCTGCCTTGCAGACACGGTAGCCGCAAGATTGGCAGACTCTGGACCCACGTACGTCCAGAGGGATAGGAGACGGCTCCACCGACACGCGTCTCGTCGACGCCGACGATGACGGAACAGGGGAATCTACAAACACAAGGATCTCTACCCTTATTATTCTTTCTAAAAGGTCCTACAAATTGCATCTACATCCTTTAAGAGGGAGGGCCAGTAGTAGGAATGGGTTACCAAATCCCGTACCCGTTTACCGCCCTTGTGAGCAACTAAATCATGCAACTCAACAAGCAAGGAGGAGCGACAGATAGGAGGGACATAAAGGCGCCATTGAGGGGGAGAATCTGTTAACTGCACATATAAAAAAAAACCACCTACAAACTTACAGGGGTATTTACCTAACTGTTGGGGATGGGAGGCAATAGCAGCTAAAGCTTCCGGCTCAGTGGCCGTAAATCTACTGGTAAGGCGTTCGAGATCCGAGGTAGGCATCGCTACAGAAGTATCTATATCAGGTTTAAAGAGTATCTATATCATAGGACTTTCCTGACCTAGTCGCTATATGGCTAAGCGATATAGAAATTTTATTTTTCCCCTCCCCCCCACAGAGACCACAGGAAGGGCCTCACACGGGAGAGAGAGTCCTACCTGAGAAAGGAGGTCAGGCATGCGAACAACAGTATGAAAGAGGTAGGCATAATGTTCATCATCCGGTAGTTCACCATAAGGGGTTACACCAAGGGTGGTAGGAACTAGAGTAGTATTGAGAACATCTAAGTCCTCGAAAAAGGAATAATCTGCGCGGCGGGAGAGGGCATCAGGCACTATATTATCTACACCTTTAACCTACCGAAGTTTAAAAGGGGAAAACTGTGCTAAAAACTCCATCCAGCGCGCTTGACGAGGGGTAAGGTTGGGTTGGGAGAGCAGATGGGTAAGGGGACGATGATCCGTTTGTATAACTAATCTATAAGGATCTAGCTCACAGGGTTCATTCAGACAAACATCAAATTGGGCACCTTTAAGAAAGTGCTGCCACGCGTGGCAACAATACACCACAGCTAAGAGTTCCTGCTGGTGTACAGGATAGTTACGCTCCGCGGGGAGCATTGTCCTAGAGATATACTCAATTGGCTGTAAGCCCTGACCCTGATCCTGGAGAAGGACGCCCCCTATAACTACCTTACTAGCGTCTGTAGCTACCACAAAGGGTTTGGTAGTATCGGGTAGGATGAGTACAGGAGGGGAAAGGAGTAGGGATTTTAGGCACTGAAAAGCCGACTGACATTCACTACTCCAAACAAAGGGGATATCCTTCTTTAATAAATGATTAATAGGGGCTGCTATAGTTGCGAAACGCGGGATAAAACGCCTATAGTAAGAAGCAATTCCTAGAAAACTACGTACACCTTTAACGTCGGTAGGGGTAGGCCATTCCTGAATTGACTTAGTTTTATCCGGGTCGGTAGCGACCCCGGCATCAGACAGAACGTGCCCTAAAAATGGGACACTCCTACCCGAACGAACTTTAGCACGGCGCGCCCACAAAGAATTTTCAGCCATTATTTCTAATACTTTCTTTAAATCACGTAGGTGCGTTTCAAAATCAGGAGAGTAAATAAGAATATCATCTAAGTACGCTTGAGCACAAGAACGGTCATGCTCAGATAAGGAAACAGAGGAGAAGGAAGGATCCTTTAGATCAGAGGACACCTGAGGAAGGTGAGAATTTCCCATAACGGGTCTAAGCACTTCATTCATTAACATTTGAAAAGAGGCAGGCGAGTTACAGAGTCCCATAGCCGCTACTCTAAACTGGTAATGACCAAAAGGGGTAGCAAAGGCGGTTTTATGGCAATCCTCAGGAGCTATCCGCAACTGCCAAAAACCATCCGCACAATCTAGTACTGTGAAACAAGTGGAACCTTTAACCTTATTAAATATATCATCAATACGAGGGAGAGGGTATTTAGACTTCACAGTAATATCATTCAACTTCCTATAATCAGTAACTAGGCGAAACTTGCCATTTGGCTTAGGAACTAACAGGACACCAGCTGAGTAGGGAGAGTTACTAGGCTCTATTAATCCTGCTTCTAATAATGACACTAAAATCTGTTTTAGTTCCTTTAACTCGGTAGGGCCCATTCTATACATCGGAGAGTGCGTAGGAACTGCACCGTCTTTGATAACTACACGGTGTAAAACAGAACGAGGAGGAGGATAAGAAGGAGTCTTTTCTTCAAAACTTTTGAGGAATCTATCACAGCCATGTATCTTACTATTTCATTTTCAGTAAATCCACTCCTATTGTATCCACTGTATTTACCTCTATATCCACACTATTATTAGTGATAGGTATCTCCTGTACTTCTAACTGAAGGAACATACATAATAGGTATCCATATTCCTTTAATTCAGATCGCAATTCGTCATTGACATTATACTTCAGGTATAGGTCTACAGGAGGATCAACAGGTGTAGGAGGAGTAATATCTACCAAGGATAAATTTTCTAATCTATAATGACGTTCTGGTACCCAGTAAGAGCTATCTGGAAACCAAATGACCATAGTATCATAATTAATAGTGATTTATTATCCTGGTGCCAATCTAATCCTAGTAATACATCAGCTGTAGTGATAGGGCCTATAGTGGCCGTCAGGTTGACAGTACGTCCTTGTATGACCAGGGGAAGGACACCGTACCCGGGGAATGACTGGTGCGACCGTCAGCATAATGACAGTGACAGTTTTTGTGTGAGGGGTAGGGACTAGTCCTAAACGCCTAACTAGGGCCTCGCTCACAAAGGAGCTAGCCGCACCGCTATCCACTAACACAGAGACATTCAAGAGTTCATCAGCATGCAGAAGGGTCTACAACAGTATGAGGGACGGTTAAGCCACCATTCAAGAACATAAGAGGACGCACACGTAGTGGTAGGGATGATTCAGCTCCTACAGAGGTTATAAAAACAGGCAGCAAAAATTTTTATCTGGGGTACTATCTAAGGACCTGTCCAGGTTACCCCCGGCTGACAGGCCTACTGTTCCCCCTCCCCCCCCACATCCATTGGGACTAACCCCGAAGAAGTCCCTGGCGAAAAAGCCACTGCTGGAGGGTCGCGAGGGAGCGAAGAGGGTGCAGGAGCCTGATTATCATAGGGGAACCCTGAGGGTCCTGTCTGCACAACATTCAGCCTACTAGGGGTAGCTGAGGGAATGCGTCCTGGAGTGGGACGAATAGGAGCACGCTGAGGGGTACGAGGAGGGCGAGCATCGGGATGAGGGGGAGCACCAGAAAGGAACTTGGGGCACTCCGCCTTAAGATGGCCCACCTCATGACAATGATAACACGAGATGTGAGACACATCCAATGCAGATATATCTGTAACGCAAATATCGAATTCTTCTACATATGCCTATTCTTCTTCAGGAGTGAGGACAAGGTTATGAACCCTAGTACACAAAGGAGCATGAGCATACATGCAATCAGCAACACGGAGGAGATGGGTAGGAAGAGGAGTGGTAAAGAAATCTGCTACTCTTTAATAGACGTTGTCGCACATGCTTGAGGGGCAGATCAGTGAAACGGTAGGCAGAGAACTGGCGTTTTACCTCACGTAATAAGGGTCTACTGAGGCCTTGAAGGAAACGAGCACGTACTTCTGCGCCCGACAAATCCCTAATTCGTACCATCTGTGCATCAAGTTCTTTCATATATTCCTTAAACGGTTTAGTACCTTGCTGCAAAGTACCAAAGGCTAATCTATCCTGCCAATCTGCATCAGGAGGAACTAAATGGCTCTCTAACCGCTAAAACAATCCTGCTACTGAGTTAGGGTAGGCATGAGAGGCCAAGGATTCACACTGGATGAGGTTGGCAAGCTCAAGGGTAATACAGGTAGTAAGATAGTGAGGGACTAAATGGTTCTCTAAACGCTTAAACAATTCTGCTACAGAGTTAGGGTAGGCATGAGAGGCCAAAGACTCACACTGAATGAGGTTAGCAAGCTCAGGAGTAATACAGGTTGTGAGATAGTGAGGAACTAATACAGCATCAGAAAGACGCCATCTATTATGATTCTGCCACGACTCCGTGTTCTGTGTAAGCAACATAATAAAGGTGAAAAACTGTTGAGGGGTAGACTTGACATCCAGCTTGGGAAGGTTAGCAAAGAGGGGAAGAGCAGGGGGCTTAGGGGGATTAGAAGAGTCAGTTTTTCCCATAGGGCCACTATCTTCCACTGCTACATAAGCGGGATAGAAGGAAGGAAGAGGAAAAGTCTTGGGTAGGGGTCGAGAAGGGGCCACCGTTTCAGACTGGTGCCCATAGGAGAAAGGAACAGTATATTGCTCACGAAGAGAGGAGTAGGCAAAATGATCATAATTTCTATCATCTAGGGGCATGGTGTTGAAATCACTATTACTTCTAAATCAGCCACACGGGTAGGGACCTGGGCTGCCTCATAGGCCGTCTCAGGGTAGGACCAGGAAGCAGGTGGGTAAAATGGAACTGCACTAGGGTGCCCAGAGGGGCCGACAGGGGCAGAGGTACGACCCGTGTTAAAAGCAGGCATGGAAGGCACAGAGTGGGAAGGAGGCCTAGAAACATTGTTAGTTAGTGAGGACCTGCTGGGGGGTTGAGCCAAGGTTGCAAGAGGGGCAGGGGCCTGGTTCAAGGTAAGGGAAGGGTCATCACTAAATCTGACTTGCATACGTTGTTCATAGGTAGGAGGGGTGACAGAGGGACGACGATTGTTATTATTATTATTATTATTATTGTTGTTGGCATTATTAGAATTATTAGTGGTAGGTATAGGTGACATCTCTCCACCCACTAGATCCATGTTCAGTTTGAGGAAAAACAATTAAGGTTGCAATAAGGAGGAGGACAACGCCCTAATTTAAAGCAAGGAAAGCAAAAAGGAAAAACTTTTAATGTCCCAAGAGAGGAAAACAAGTAAAATCAATCCTTTTTAATAACAGTAATGGATAGGGAGCCAAACTCTAAGGTGAGAGGAGTATCTACACTAGAGGAGGATGACACCGTAGGACGAGGGGGAGATGGAGGTAGTGAAACCAAAACAAGGCTATCTACCGAAGGGCGAGCAAGAGGAGCAGGAAAAGAACGTCTTGGGGGTACAGCACCAGAGGTAGGGGCTGCAGGAAGGGTAGAAGTATAGTGACAGGGGGAGGACGTATTGGCTCACTGGCCCGTTGCTGGGCAGCCCTAACCTTAGGGGTATCAGTAGGGTTACCTTGTACCTTGAAGGCAGGGGTAGGGGAAGACCGATCAGGTTTCATAGGCAATAGTAGACACTGATATGGGAGTCGTTGAAAGATGGCGCCCAAATGGTCGTCGATGACCAACGCCGTAGCCGAGGAACTCCTGCTGTGGGGTACAACACCAACCACAAGGGTCTAAACATAGGCATATACATCCAAGCGTAAAAGAGAGTGGAAGGCGATGAACAACGTTCTAGCATCGGCGACTAGCCGAATCTATTCCTAGGCACTTTCCTATTCTAGCCGATTCCTAATGAACGGATAGGAGGCACTTGAGGTGGAGGAGGTCCTACCTCTCCTCCCCCCCCACAAAGCATCTATGATGCTCGCCTAGAGCTAACGAGCATATAAGAAAACGCAGCAGCGTGCACGGAAAAGAGGTGTAGTCTAAAGGGACGCTAATCGTCCCACTATCCATCACTATTGAACCGTCAAACCCACTAGCTAACGTCAAACAGCATCCAGCAAGGAAATGCACAAACAGAAGGAAAAGGAAAAGGAACTAGCTACGTGAGGAGTTCATCCGCTTTGAGCAGGTCTAACGTCTAGGCAGGGCGTGTCCCGAATCGGGCAGCACTACCCCCTAGCTTGACGGCGACCCGCCCATTACCTGTCAAGAGGTTGTCTTCTTCTGTGCCCTGGCCGCGGAAGGCCTCTGGCGTATAGGGTTGCAAGGGAACTTCGTCGCGTCTACCTAAACCTCCGCTACCATTGTTACGCCCTGGCTCGACTCTATCCCAAACATCTCGCCTAACCTTACCTAAACTAGTGATGAGGCACCTACCTAGGAGTGAGGAGCTATATTGGCTATAAGACCTAGGACGCGACGACGCTGCTTCTCAATGCATTCCCTTATAATACGCCATATACCGAATAAAACCAGGGTACTACGAAGGAAACAATACTACACTGCCGTGACCCAAGCCTAAATGTGTTAATTCATTTAACACACGCCGAGTGCCATTCACGAAGGACAACTGCTGCATAAATGATCGCCGACAGGCGTGTATGCTCGGGCCGACATCGACCCTCGCCCACAGGACCAACGCACGTCCACAAGGTTCACACGCAGGATAAAAGGACCACTACTAAAGTACGCAGCGCGGCGCGACTGCACCGAACCACCATACTGTACAATTGCCACGTCACAAGGCCCGGTACCGACCGGCCAAAAGGTCCTTACTAAACGTAAGCCTAGGAAAGTCAGCGAACTGCTCCGGAATGGCTGAGGCAACAGTGACCTAATTTACGTCCGTAACAACAACAAAAGTTACGCGACGTAACAGACACGACCGCCTCCCGTAAATCGGGAACGCCCGCCGGCGCTACCAGTAACAGGCCGCGAGCCTGCTTCCTGCTGGCGATCCCCATCCTCATCACAGATACGCCCGCCGGCGTTACCAGTAACAGGCTGCGAGCCTCCTTCCTGCTGGCGATCCCCCTCCTCATCACAGATACGCCCGCCGGCGTTTCCAGTAACAGGCCGCGAGCCTCCTTCCTGCTGGCGATCCCCCTCCTCATCACAGATACGCCCGCCGGCGTTTCCAGTAACAGGCCGCGAGCCTCCCTCCCGCTGGCGATCCCCCTCCTCGTCACAGATACGCCCGCCGGCGTTTCCAACGACAGGCCTCGAGTCTCCTTCACCAGCACGCTGGCGCTTACCTCCCCCCTGTTGTCTTCATCCCCCCCCATTGTCTCCTCACGCGAGCCTCCATCACCCCGACGGCGCTTTTTCCCTCCCCTTCCATCTCCTCCCCCGTCCCTCTCCCCCTCCCCCCTCCTCCCTCCTCCCCATCCCCTTTCTCCCCCTCCGCCTGCCCCCCACCCATCCCGGGCGGGTGCCCCTCAGCAATATCCTCCTCCCCGTCCTCCTCCTCCCCCTCTTCCTCCTTCTCCTCCTCATCCTCCTCCTTCTCATCCTCATCCTCATCCGCCTCCCCCTCTTCCTCCTTCTCCGAATCATCATCCTCATCAGACGAAGAATCGTCGTCGGAAAAGTAGGCGAGGCCTTCCCACCCATCTAAATCAAGCCAATATTTGATAAGGCGGACCAGGCGCTTCCACCGGCGGATATGGGCGGGCTCCCCGAACACCAGCAGAACTCTGCAGGGTGCCCTAAAAAGGGCGTTGGTCATCTTGTCAACCACATCCCACACGACCGGGCTCAAATGCGAGGAGGGTTTGGGAATGTGGCGCTCCTCCGGAATGCATTCTGGGTCCCACTCGCGCAGGTTCCTCCACTTCTCGTTGCTGTCAGCTGCCAGGTCCAGCACAGCAAACGCCTGGTCCTTCAGCGACCGAGGAATTTTGTCAGACCCCGTGCACAACTCGTCCACCACCTTCGTCACCACCAGATCCTTTCTTTTTTCGTTTTCCATCCATGTCATTGTCCTGTATGCGATCCAGTCGGATCCCATCCTCACCCCCTTCCAATCGCTGTAGGCTTCCAACCTGTCCCGCCACCCCTTCTTGGCCTTGGTAGTCCCCTTGCCCTCCTCCTCCTCCTCAACCTCCTCCTCCGCCGCCGCCTCCACTGGCACACCCAGCAGATGTTTGGTCTTCACACCCAAATCGTCATACAAATGACGGGGGTGGGAAGCGAGCACCCTCTCGGGAACTTCCAGTCCTTCTGGTCGACCACTTTCCTTTTAGCCGGCGGAAGGTCCCTCAGCGTGAGAATGATCGCCCTCGTGGCCGTGACGACCACCCGCCAAAAGTCTCTGGTCAGGCGGCACTCGGCGATGAACTTGTCGAGGTCCGTGGCGAAGGTGCCCTTCAGCTTCACGCCAAACACGTGCTCCCTCACCATTACGGGGTCGAAAGTCCCGTCTAGTTGTCTGACGGAGCCAATCAGGTCGGGGTTCTCCAGGAACTTGATGTGGGCGAATTGCTTCGCCCCTCTATCAAATTCTTGGCGACTTCCATTATTTTTATCAGGTTGCTGGGAGGGGCCTCACAGGACATGATCGGCGCTTGGATCAGGCTGTCGAAGTACTGGAAACTCGCAAGTTCCCGATGCGCGGTGAAAATGGACAGTTCGTGCGCCTTGTCTTTAGGGCGCGTGTCAAGGAAGTCTTGCCGAGCCGCGATATCCTGTGCGATCGCCGGCTTGCCGTCGACAGCGGGCTTCAAAGGGTCCTCACACCAGAACAGCCAGCGCTGCATGAAGTTCTTCTGGTCCGGCCCCCACTTGTCCGTCTCTTCAGCCCCCCCTGCCTTGTCGCCTGCGCCGTCCCCTTCGGCCTTGGCTTGCTCTCCTTTCTGCCAAAAGGGCTTCACAATCGCCCAGATCTTGCCGTACAGAGGAGTTGGGATAGACACGCCCTTCCCTCTCTTGAGGGGTCCATATGCCTGGTAGGCCCGGTGCACATCCCCCAGCGCTGAGCCCCACGTTGCCTTGGCTTGGGCTGTGTCCTCGGCGTTCATGGCGTTCCCGAGCTGCCTGACAACTTCGATCATCTTGCCGACTTGTTCGGAAACCTGCATCGCCGTAGGGCAACAACGCGCAGAGACACATCGATAGTCCTCCCAAATAAGCACAACTCAACTGAGAACAAGAATACGACTGACAGAAACGCCGGCGGTCGCATCTTGACAAAAATATGGCATACTAAGGTGGAACATGAAAACCCCTTATAGAAACGCCGGTGGTCGCATCTTTACCAAACTAATGGCATACTGAAAATAACACGAGAAAACCACTTATAGAAACGCCGGCGGTCGCAACTTGGCTTACCTTCTCTTCACGGATCTGCCACCAGGTCGGCAGGATGGTGTCACCCTTGAGCATCTGCACGTCCACCCCCCGAATTTCTTCCAATCCATTGCCCACTCCTCCAGCTTCTCCGCGGCCACGGTCTTCGTGACTTCCTGCTCCTTCCCTCCCCGCGCAACGACCCTTAGCTTTTCCGCCTTCATGAAACCGTTCAGCATTGCCTGGTACCACACAGATCTTTGGTCCACCGTCATATTTGGGGCGACCAGTTCGAATTCACCGATTTGATGAGTGTGGTAAAGTGGTTCCCGTCCAGCACGAGAAAGCCGCAAATGGCTGGCGGCGACTGTGGCTTCGGCTGGATTGGAACCATCTCCCAGGCGGACTTGCACAAACTGTCCAAAAGCGCGGCCTTTCTCACGTCCACGGGCTTAAGATCGTCCAGCATATCGGCCGGTCCTGTCAGAACCTTGGTGGAAGCAGCTTCGGCCATTCCCTTGGCCGAGCTCGTTCGCAGGTAGATATCAATCTCTTTGTCAGTCATTGCGCGAGCGTAGCCAGCCTTCATTGTCCGTGCCCCCCCCATCTCCCCGAAGAGTTGCGCGACCTTACGCTCGGTGCCTTCCTTTTTCATCCAGTCATGAAAACTGTTGGGGCACCGGTCAGCCAAAAACTGGAACGAGTACCGCCACACAGGAATCACCAGCTTGTCGTGGCCGTAGTCGGACTCCGAACTGGCAAAAATGGTGGCGTTCTGCTCGCCTCTCGACAGATGCAAGTCTCGTGCGAGGAGCTTCTGAGGCCCAACAAACAGGTTCCTTGTCCACACCCGATTTCGATGCACCAAGGCTTTGGACATCTCATCGAGGTCCCGAGGCTGAACGGCAAGCTCCTGCCGCAACCGTTTGCCCTTCGCGATCTCATCGTTCACATCCAGGATGTCATCATCATCCTGCGACACCGGGGACTTCTCCCATTTCTCAAGCAGAGACACGGGAGCATCCGCAACCTCCACCTCCTTTCCTTTCCCCTTTCCCTTCAGCGCCTTCCCCTTGTAGGTCGCAAGTGCTTCGGAGAGTCCCTTCTGGTGTTCGTCGACGGCAGCAGTCCACGTACTATCTATTTTCATGTTCTCGCGGCGCGGGTGCTGGTCGAGGCTGATTGAGTACAGGATGGCCGCGTGGGTCGCCCTCTCGGCCTGCACGTACTGCAGTGATGCGAAAAAATCAGGAAAGCATAACCAAAAGGAATAAAGTAAATGTCGATTGAGAAACGCCGGCCGTCGCAACCTACATGAAACCTGAACCTCAACATCAAAGCCCCCCTCACAACAGAGGTACACTCGGCTCATTTCCCTCAACCGTGATGCGAAAAAATCAGGAAAACATAGTCAAAAGGAAGTAAGTGTCACACTTAAGAAACGCCGGCCGTCGCAACCTACATGAAACCTGGATCTCAAGAAGCCCCCTCACAACAGAGGTACACTTACCTCATTCCCCTTAACAATGATAGGAAAAAATCAGGAAAGCATAACCAAAAGGAATAAAGTAAATGTCACACTTGAGAAACGCCGGCCGTCGCAACCTAGATGAAACCTAAACCTCAAGATCAAAGCCCCCCTCACAACAGAGGTACACTTGGCTCATTTCCCTCAACGATGCGAAATCAGGAAAGGAAGTAAGTGTTAGTCAAAAGGAAGTAAGTGTCACACTTAAGAAACGCCGGCCGTCGCAACCTACATGAAACGTGGACCTCAAGAACAAAGCCCCCCTCACAACAGAGGTAGACTTACCTCATTCCCCTCAACCGCTGCTGCTTCAGCCGCTTTCTTCGACCCCTTCGCGATCTTCGGAGACTTGTCCCGGCGGGCATCGTGATCCTTCAACATCTTGATCAGAGTCTTGGCGTCCGCCATCGTCACCGTCTTCAGTTTACACTTCCTCTCCTTCGATTTGCCCTCGAACAGGTTCTCCTGCATCCACTTTATCAAGGCCTTGGCGCTCGGGATCTCCTCAGGCTGTGTGGCTCCATCGGGCGCGCACGCATTCTTCACGATCAACTCAGCGACTTGATGGAGAGTCATCATCTGGTTCCGTACCTCAGGTGGGGCTGTTTCCGTTCTCACCTCGGCCACAACCCGCTTTGCTAACGTCCTCAGTTTATAAGCATCCGCTTGCTCCTTAAAGCGTGTCATTTTCGCAGTATCGCCGTCGCTTCCACCCGCGCCCTCTGACACAGGCTCACGGACAGCGATAGCCCCCTCTCCCTGGAGATTTGCCCCACCCTGACGACCGGCTTCCTGCAAGAACATTATCAACGGAAGATTTTTAATGTAAGAAAAGTGTAGAGAAACGCCGGCCGTCGTAACTCTGTCAATTGAGGACGAACCTAAACTTTCGATTACTAAGTCAACGGTAACTTACCCTTCCCCCCTCTGCAGTGGAACCACCGTAAGATCCACTTCCCCTCCTCTCACCGCCCTCTTGCTGCTCGAACGGACTTCCCTGTAAAAAAAGCAAACGCGATTGTCGATTAACAAGAAAAAAATTACTACAAAAATAAACAAGGATATACGCACGCAAACCATTTCATTACAAGTAAACCGGAGAGGAATCTGACGCACTCATGTACCTGGGTGCTTCCCGCCATTGAGCGGGCTTCTCTTGCACCCACATCCTCTTGCCGGCCCTGCGAACATTTCAACGGAAAGTAAAAATCCGCTTAGTTGTCGGAAATGACATTTCTGGCGAATATTGCAAAAAAATGCTTATGTATTTCACGACATCAATTAAATGGGCAGAGACTTACGAAGATCGACCCGCCACCTTCCAAATTGCTCGGCGTCATTTCGAAAACTTCTTCTTCCCCTGCATCGACCCCCTTCCCCCTTCCCCTTGGCCGCGGCGGGGGCATATCGCCCGTCGCGACCGGCTTGGAAGTCGCGCGGGGATCCCTTGCGGTTGAGGGCACTGCGGCCGACTCGTGCACACTCTCCCCCCTCTTTTGGGCTACTGCGGCAGGCGCGGCATGCGAGGGCGCGGCGGCTACTGTCTGTGGCGCATTCTGAGCCAACCGAGCCAACCTTAGCTCCTGCTGGAGCAGGGTTTCGAAACGAGGCATGAATGTGTTTTTGGAGAGATAAGGCACCTTGGCGACTTCAGGTTTGTCATTAAGGATGTCTTGGTACAGCGCGAATTGCTGTTCACGAGTGCCATTCGCGAGTCGCTGAAACCGCTCAATCTGAGACCGCTTAACCGGATCGTCCACCATCTCACGACCACCGTGGTACTCATCCTTCCCAGTGACCGCGGCAAAGCTGACACCAGATTCCACCCTTGGGGGCGGCGTGCCCTGCCTTGCACGCTTGTGAGGAGGCTGTTGTGAGGAGGCGCCTTGGGCCTGAACTGGTTGCCCTTCAGACACTTCCTCCCTAGGGGGAGAGTCGCCGACCACCTGCGATGTAGGGCCGCCCTTTTCCATCTGCAACAACAAAACAAAAAAATTGGAAAAATCATACGAGTCAGCAGGAAGATGCGCCCCACGTCGCAACTCAATACAAAAAATGCATCATTATGTCAAGGTACAAACAACGTTATAATTCAGAAAGAACAGAGATTCATAACAAGAGAACGACGCACTAAAAGATGCGACCGCCGTCGCAACTTTCGTCAATTCACTCTCTATACAAACAACTCTATGTCCCTCATAAAGAATCATTTGGCAAGGAAATGCAAAAAAATTCGGTTACCAACTCCGTCGACCCATAAGTGGTTCGCGAATGGGAAATCGCTGCTGATTTTCGGTCGGGCCCTTCATGGTATTTTCGAAATCTCGAGGCAAGGTTGCGCGGAAGAGGGCCCTCCTTAATCATGCGTGCGATCGGACTGGCCATGGAAAGGGATAGCTGGTTCCTGGACTGCCTTGCACGGTCAACCATCTTGAAACTTCCCCTAAGAAGGAAATCAGACGTCAGACGGTTGAATATGCGAACGTCAAGATTTGACCAACCCATCATCCATTCAACCACCTTCTCCGCGGCATCATGGAAGACCTGGCTCTCATCCTCCATTCCTCCAGACCCAAACACACAATCGGCCGTGTTGTCGTCGTGCCTCCTAAGGCGAATGTTCACGTCCTCTTTGTCATCATCCATTTCCGACAGCCGAATTACAGCCCTTTTGGCTCCCTCCACTCCATCCTCAAGAAGGACGTCCATCTGCGCCCCTCCCACACAATTGTTGTCAACGTATTGTTGCAGATGACGGGAAATCATGTCCTTTCCGAAAGCTACGATGTGTTCCCCACACAGACCGAAGTTGGTAATTGACAGCTTTTTACATTTCCTATCCCGGCACTTCTTATCGGGATCCTTCTCAAAAATCCGGAAAACAGCGTCCTGATATGGACGTCCCCTTATGTCGACCGTCAGACTGGACATCTGCGAAACCAGAACATACCGGCCGCGAGTAGTTTATATTATAAAAAAAATTGGCATTTATTAAGTCATCTTCATCTATTTACGCGAGCTAAAATTTGAAGAAAATGCAACAAAGAAACGCCCTGGGGCGCAACTTTTTCAATCAACACTTCTACGTACAAACGAAGGGCAATCACATTGACTACGATTGTCACTACATACGAATGTCCAGACAATATAATTGTATGTAGAGGGGGGGCATTCAACAGCAGAGAAACGCCGGCGGTCGCAACTCATCAGTAACCGGCCCCGGAAAATAAAAATCAAAAAACGATTTGAAATTATATTATAATTGTACTTGTTTATTAATAGGTTTAAATTTGGCACAAAGAAACGCCCCAAGGCGCAACTTGTCGGACAGCAATATGGCGATAAAACATTATCTATTCAATGTGCGATTGATGTGCTGAAACCTTCCAGACTTTGACACTGTCCGGTATGACCGGACTCGGACGAGGAGTCGAATCGGAAGCGAGCCAGTAATCCTCAACTATTTTTTTGATGTACAATGGAAGACTCCTTCCATTTTGTCGAACTGTGTCGGTCCTTTGCCTTTTGGGCGAACTCTCCTCAACCTCCACCATTTCCTGCGCGAAGGAATAAAATGATACGTTTTAAATAAACATTAATTTATTAAAAAAATATTATATAAACAAGTTGTTATTCCTCGGAATAGTTTTTTTTTAACCATTCCACAAACGCGTTTGTCACAAAGACCTTCCATGCTTTCTCAAGAACTTGTCCCCCCGATGTTTTCGAGTAATCAAACTCGTCATCCGAAGAAACCAACTCCGGCACATCCTCCGAGAGGGTCTCTACGTTGTCATCGGCTTTCCTTTTACGCTTGTGGTTTCCGAGGCATTTTTTTTGTTCTTCTTCTGACATTCGTTCTGCAACAAACGAGTCATTTCGAGGGGGGTGTGGTTTAACGGGTGTAGATTCATGGCGGGCGTAACACATACAATCGGGGTTCTTTGAACGGAGTTTCTTCTATACGTGAATGCGGGAACAAGAGGCCGCTGGATGAGCGGCTTATAGGTCGCAGTGTTTACTCGTAGCTGTTTGGCTAGAGCTTTTGTGAATAGTAGATGCAATATAGTGCATGGTTGAAAAATGAATTAAATAAAATGTGCGTTCCGCGCTTGGGTTGATTATACCCGGGCGGAACGGGGCGTGAGGTGCAGTGCCCCTGAAAAGAACAACCTACGCATTATTTAATACTAGCCGTGCAGATTCGGGATATTCTACCCCCGGTCTGTACGGTTAGCGTCTTACTAGCATCCACTAAACATAAGGGTTTAATGACGTCAGTTAGCTAGGGATAAGGGAGGTTTTGCGACTAAAAGCCGCTCTGGCTGGTTTTGTCGGCCTCTTTCTTTGCTCGTTGTCGTTGCGGCGGCAGCCGCAGCTATGGGTGCTGCGGAGCAAAATCCCAAAAGCACTGGTTGCACTGGCCACTTGGCCAGTGGTGAGACTTCCAGTTGTTAACCGGCCAGGCGTAGTTCCTCGCCCGGTTAACTAAAAGAAAAGAAAAAGATTACCTCCGGTCCGCACCTTTTCCCCAGCTTGGGGTCTTTGGTGGGCCGGATGCCGTGACAGGTGCTCAACTGTCGCTTGGTCGGCCCAGTGCGCGAGCTGGTGCTCCGTACCTGGGGATGCTTGCACCCCGGGTTGGAGCCGGATGGCTGGCACTGGCGACCCGTGTCTCGGTCCGCGGCCTGCGGCTTTTTCTTCGGAAATTGCTGCTGGCCAGCAAACTTTGCAATTGCCTTCCGCCGAGGGGGGGTGGTTGGGGCTGGGGACGGCGATGGGAAAAGCGTCTAAGCTAGAAATTTTTTCCCCACGCATAGAAACCTCGGGGGGGAATGCGGTCTTGGCTGAACGGACTCTCGTTCAGCCAGGTGCCTGGGGCTGTGGCCTCGGGCATCCGGGCTGGCGGGGCCTGGGCTAGGTCCACGTTTTTTCTCGAAGCACCCCGGGTCTATGGGGAGACGGCCATAGCGGTACCGACTCGGGGCCCCGAGAGGGGTCATGATAGGCTGGCCGTGCGCAATCGCAGTGCAAATGCGCTGGGCCTTTTTGGGCCTGGCCATGCATCCACAGCCGCCGGGCACACGCCTCCCGATGTGGGGGGGCTCCCGTTTTGCGGCAGGGCGGTCACTTGTGACAACGAGCAAGGTGGAGTGCGGCTTCAAGGGAAAGCCAGGGCGGGGGTGATTGGGCAACGTACTTCATGAAGGGCCTTGAACGGCGTGCCTCCGGGCATGTCAATTAGTGTCACATGTATGCTTCCACTTATTGTTTTAATGAAGATGCTGGTTTTTGTGGGAGCTACGTGGGACATGAATCGGGGTTCTTTGAACGGAGTTTCTTCTATACGTGAATGCGGGAACAAGAGGCCGCTGGATGAGCGGCTTATAGGTCGCAGTGTTTACTCGTAGCTGTTTGGCTAGAGCTTTTGTGATTAGTAGATGCAATATAGTGCATGGTTGAAAAATGAATTAAATAAAATGTGCGTTCCGCGCTTGGGTTGATTATACCCGGGCGGAACGGGGCGTGAGGTGCAGTGCCCCTGAAAAGAACAACCTACGCATTATTTAATACTAGCCGTGCAGATTCGGGATATTCTACCCCCGGTCTGTACGGTTAGCGTCTTACTAGCATCCACTAAACATAAGGGTTTAATGACGTCAGTTAGCTAGGGATAAGGGAGGTTTTGCGACTAAAAGCCGCTCTGGCTGGTTTTGTCGGCCTCTTTCTTTGCTCCCCACCCACCCACCCTTGTCTTGGTTGCCTCTAGGGCAACGTACTTCATGAAGGGCCTTGAACGGCGTGCCTCCGGGCATGTCAATTAGTGTCACATGTATGCTTCCACTTATTGTTTTAATGAAGATGCTGGTTTTTGTGGGAGCTACGTGGGACATGAATTCAATGTTGTCAAAATCATTTGTATTGTTTGTTTCGAAACGTATTAAAATATATTACATGATACCGTGGAGCCTCTTTCCAAAAGATGCCCTCCTAACACCTGTGGCGATACTGACTGCATCTTTCAGCTCGTCAACCCACCCTCCTGGCCTTAAGAAGTCGATCTCCCTGTAGGACCAAGCACCCGCATTCAAAACAAGGGCCTCTGCCGCACTCTCTGCTACACTACTTGGATCCCGGCCCCCCACACACATTCTTTTGTCGTGTATATGAATTCGATCCCGAGAGGCTTGATGGCGAAGAAAACCGACGCATCATTCTCATACAAAACATCTGCCATTTCTGGCATGCTATCCGCGACACTATCTGTTGTCTCCACACAAACCGTCATGCCGGCCTTCCTCATCTCAAGGACCATGACAAGCTTAGAGCCCCCTCGTTTTTCGCCTTTCTTGCAATCTTTTTTAAGCCAGTGTCAAACACTGCCTGAATGTCTGAAACAATCTTCAGGTGATCCACACAAAAAGGGTGAAACTTGTCAACGGCTTTCTTTTGGCAATCGGTGTTTCCGCGGCAAATATTCTGAAGTTCTTCATCCATTTGTTCTGCAACAAACGAGTCATTTCGAGGGGGGGGTGGTTTAACGGGTGTATATAGTAATTTGTTTTAGGTGAACGTTTATCATTCTATAAGAAAAGTGAATGGACGTTGGTACAACCTTCATTAGATATTTTAAAGCGAACGAGACGGAAAGAGAAACGACGGCGGGCGTAACCATCTCGGGATACATTGATATCACAAGAAGACATTGGACCGTAACGCGAAACAACACTCACGAAATATTCTTCGACATCGAAAATAAAAAAGAAACGACGGCGGGCGTAACTATCATGGGATACATTGATATCACAAGGGACAATGGACCTGACTAGAATGCAACCTACACGACAAATACTTAGACATCGAAGATGCAAAAGAAACGACGGCGGGCGTAACTATTCTGGAAAGATTTAGCTTACAAGAAGACAAGTTACCTGATGGGAGGGCATCTTTCACGAGATATATTTCGAACAGTAAGGCAAAAGAAACGACGGCGGGCGTAACTAGCACAACCAATGTTGGTCATGTGCTCTTCCAGTAAGAGAAGAAACGACGGCGGGCGTAACTATCACACGGTCAAAGAAGAGTGACGTTGGCAGAATTATGGTGTTTGTAAAAGGGAGGGGGGGTGGAGGGGGGGGGGGTAAGAGGGAGAGAGAGAGAGGGAGAGAGAGAGGGAGAGAGAGAGAGGGGAGAGGGGAGAGAGGGAGAGAGAGAGAGAGAGAGAGAGAGAGAGAGAGAGAGAGAGAGAGAGAGAGAGAGAATATAAGAGAGAGAGAGAGAGAGAGAGAGAGAGAGAGAATATAGAGAGAGAGAGAGAGAGAGAGAGAGAGAGAGAGAGAGAGAGAGAAAGAGAGAGAGAGAGAGAGAGGAGGGAGGGAGGGAGGGAGGGAGGGAGGGGGGGGGAGGGAGGGGGGAGGGAGGGAGGAGGGAGGGAGGGGGAGGGAGGGGGAGGGAGGGAGGGAGGGAGGGAGGGAGGGAGGGAGGGAGGGAGGGAGGGAGGGAGGGAGGGGGGGAGGGAGGGAGGGAGGGAGGGGGAGGGAGGAGGGAGGGAGGGAGGGAGGGAGGGAGGGAGGAGGAGGGAGGGAGGGAGGGAGGGAGGGGGGGAGGAGGAGGAGGGAGGGAGAGGGAGAGGGAGAGGGAGAGGGAGAGGGAGAGGGAGAGGGAGAGGGAGGGGAGAGGAGAGGGAGAGGGAGAGGGAGAGGGAGAGGGAGAGGGAGAGGGAGAGGGAGAGGGAGAGGGAGAGGGAGAGGAGAGGGAGAGGGAGAGGGAGGGAGAGGGAGAGGAAGGGAGAGGAGAGGGGAGAGGGAGAGGGAGGAGGAGAGGGAGAGGGAGAGGGAGAGGGAGAGGGAGAGGGAGAGGAGGGGAGGGGAGAGGGAGAGGAGAGGGAGAGGGAGAGGGAGAGGGGAGAGGGAGAGGGAGAGGGAGAGGGAGAGGGAGGGGAGAGGAGAGGGAGAGGGAGAGGGAGAGGGAGAGGGAGGAAGGGAGAGGGAGAGGGAGAGAGGAGAGGAGGGCGTAAGCGGAGAGGGAGAGGGGAGGGAGAGGGACAGGAGAGGGAGGGAGAGGGAGAGGGAGAAGGGGGAGAGGAGAGGGAGGGGAGAGGGAGAGAGGGGAGGGAGAGGGAGAGGAGAGGGAAGAGGGAGGAGAGGGGAGGGAGAGGGAGAGGGAGGGAGGGAGGAGAGGAGAGGAGAGGGAGAGGGAGAGGAGAGGGAGAGGAGAAGAGGGAGGAGAGGGAGAGGGAGAGGGAGAGGGAGGGAGAGGGAAGGGAGAAGGGAGAAGAAGAGAGAGAGAGAGAGAGAGAGAGAGAGAAGAGAAGAGAAAGGGAGGAGGGAGGGGAAGGGAGAGGGGAGAGAGGGAGGGGAGAGGGAGAGGGAGAGGGAGAGGGAGAGGGAGAGGGAGAGGGAAGAGGGAGAGGGAGAGGGAGAGGGAGAGGGAGAGGGAGAGGGAGAGGGAGAGGAAAGGGAGAGGGAGAGGGAGAGGGAGAGGGAGAG